>SNQN01003859.1:0-22510 GCA_008642245.1 Bassia scoparia | reverse complement strand
TTTTGAATTATTTGTTTTCAAGACATTATTTATATAGTTTTAATATATTATTTTTTTTTTTTATGCAAATCCATTATAAGGTGGAAAATGAGAGGAAAATTTTAGGAGGGAAATGGAAGATAGTGGGGATTGCTTTAGTTATGATATATTAGATCTAATAATAGATTAATTCGGCCCGAATGCTCGATTTTAAATAATATGTACTTCGTATATATGTTCTTCTATATGGAAAAATTTTATTTATAAATTCAATTCACTCATAGGTATAAAATATTTTTACATATTAATTATTATCAACTTTGTATGAATTATTGTTTTAAAAAGCAATTTTTATATAATAGTATTTAATCATTTTTCTTATTTTTATGCAAATCGATTATTAAAGGGGAAAATGAGAGAACAATTTAGGAGGGAAATGAGATTAGTGGGGAATTGGCTATTAGTATAGTACAGATAATCCGAAATTGACTCCGATTTTTAATTAAATACAAATTCTGCTAATTAACTCAAAATTAATCTTTTTAAATTTTCTATTAACTAGAGATGGTCTTTCAAAATTTTAGTTATATTTTATATAATATAATTAATATATAAATTTTAGTCAAAACACTTAATAACATTCATTATGATTTTTAACTTTTTTTTACTGTAATAATTTATAAGGTGTGTTTGGAGGGAAATGGGATGGAAAATGTTGAGAGGCTGAGTTGTTTTTAGTAGATTATATAGATATAGGATGCTCACCGTACATTGATTGATATTCAATCTTTGTCATTTTATTAGACAATGACAGCAAAAAAAATACATATCATATTATTTCATTTTTGTTTTTTTTTTTTTTTTTTTTTCCATTCTGTCTCTCTCCACTTAAAAATAAAAACATGTGACACGTGCACGTGGACAGCATTACACTAGACGGGTATGTCAAAGTCTAAGTGCTTTTTATAAATGAAACTTATTCAGTGGGTTATTATCATATTTGCAAGAAATCCATCAAAGTTGATAAGACAACAAAAGCCATAGCTTGGTATCATGAGCTATCACTATATCATCAATGAATTTTATCTTTGTCAAACTTTGTTAATTTTAGCACTAGTATACCCCGGCATATACTCATGTTATAAAAATACAATTTTTCTAAACTATTAAATTAACTATTTTTAAATTTAATTATTTAAAAATAAGGTTTTATATCGACAAAATGCTTTTTTACTAGCTTATATATGAATTAATGATTTATAAACTTTTATCACACAGCATTTTATTACTCCATTCAAATATTTTTTAGCATTTTTAATGCAATAATAAGTGCATATTGGGAGAGGATTTTGGGAGAAAAATTTGAAGGTGGGGATTGCTTTTAGTATTAATTTAAAGTACAGTATTAGATTGTAAGCAAATGTCTTAGGGAAACTATAAACATTAAGGTGTCCAATAATGGAAACAATTTGGAAATTCATGACGAATATATGTTTTTTGCTTTATGGTGATAAATGTTTGCTTACATTTTTTATAATTTAATTTTTTATACTTTCCTTAAAAATAATTACAAGTGTGTCACCAAACGAAAATGAATATGGCACATACAACATTAAATAACAAATAATGATATGATAATCACACATGAGTAAGTATGCTAAAAAAAATACTTAAACTAACTTCCATCAATAATTATTGCATGATTGCACAAACAATCAATGTGATTTTTGTTATGCTCTCTATGTGTGTTCAATAAATATAAAGACTAGTAAAGAACTTTCTCTTAGTCATTTTAACCGTTACTTGTACTATTTTAAATTAAATTAATAAAAGTTGGGTAAATTAAAAAAATTTCAACCCAGTATAAAAATATACTAAAACAAAAGATTGCTAGGACACGTGTCATCTTTTTATGCAAAATTTTTCCGCCTAAAATGTTACCTCACCTAAACTTTCTAAGAAGTTCTATAGAATTCACTAATAATGATGCTTGGAAGTTGGACCTTTGACTCTTTGCCTACTGTTAAAAAAATAAGTGAATCATTTCATGAGTTTTTATCTCAACCTGCTTTCTCTCTTTTATTCTCTCCTCTTTTATCTCTCATATCTCTTATCAAATAATCTCAACTCTTGGAGATGCTCGAATGTACCTTTTTCATGGGTTCGACTGCAGCGTTGCTTCATTCAAGTCCCCAACTCACCCGAATAAGGTGCCCATTCAAATATTTGAACTTTAATTGTTTTTTTTAAATCAATTCCTATTGTATTATTATTCTTTTTGACATGCTTTAACTTATAGATTAGAGCTTCATAAGGATAGATGTTTAGATCAAATTTTAATTTCAGATTCTTAAATTATAAATTCGATTCAATTTTGATGATTATTTCTAGATAAATATTGAATTGAATTTGTTTCCAACTTTACTTTCATCTTACAAAATTTTCTTTCATCTAATTTTTAGATGGTTTATAGTTTAAATATTTGTCCTATGATATTGAGATAGATAATAAGGTAAATTCATGATAGATATTTGTCCTATGATATTTAGATGTTAGATCTGTGGTATTATTGTTCAGCTTATGATAGAAAAATTCTAATATTAACAATGTTGGGAGTCGGGACTTTGTTAATAATTTCACTGTTTTTTTTTTATTAAAAACAATAGATTGGTTTGATTGTTTGACAATTGGATTGTTAGCTTGAATTCTATAATGAACTGCTATTGATTTCTAGAATAAATATGTCTAATTCTAAATCATGGATCAAACATATTGGTATTTGTGTTGAAGTTTTTATTGTTCATTTAAAATTAATTCAGTTGTTGATTGTTAGAAGGTTAGAATGTTAGTCAAAAGCATGTTTGTAAAGAATTCGTGGATTGATTTTTCTTTCTAATACATATACAGGTACCTAGGTGATTGGCTTCTTTAGTAAGTGCAAGTGGGAAACTGTTGTTGCTGAATTAATGAAAATTAAGGAAGGACTGAAGGACCACTGCTTGCAAAGAAATATATGACATCAGCAAATTACAGGTTGAAGCTTCTTCTAGGGAGATTGCCTTTAAGACTGACAAGGCTGCTTCTCTTAATCAATGGGGTATTTATCCCATCCTGGATGAAGTTACTAATACAATTAGTAGCCCAATAAGTTGAATTATGGAACTGAGCATGAATGTGGCCTTGAGCATGAATGTGGTTAGAAAAGATTACACATCTTCTTATTTGGGTTAAAAATATATATTATGGTAGTGTGTGGTGGTGGTCTGAGGTGGGTAGTGTGAATAATGGTAGTGATGGTGGGAGTTCTTAGTTACGGATCGGAGCATGAATTTTGATCCAGTTAATTTTTATATTTTTTTTAGGGGTGATTCAGTTAAGCTAGGGATATAACTTTGTTTAAAATTAATATAATCAGGTTTAAAGTTTTTATAATAAGGGGTAGATTGTTCTTTTTACACAAAAAATTTACCTAAAATAGAAAGGAAATGAAAGTTTCCACTAATATGAAACTTCCTTAAATGACAAAAGTTTACAGTAAATTGAAACGAAAGAAGTATATAATATTCTTATTTGGGTTAAAAATATCTATATCTATCTATATACTACTACTAAAGCAATCCCCACTTCCCAAAATATTCCCTCCTAACTTTCCCTCCCAAACACACTAATAATTTTTTGCATAAAAAAATGTAAAAAGACATTTAATGAAGGTTAATAAATGTGTTTTTGAGTAAAATTTTATATATTTATTAATTCATTATAATTCTAAAAAATATTTTTTGTCAAAATAAAATCTTATTTTTAAATAATGATAATTTAAAAATATCAAATACTCCACATTAATTTTGTTTAGAGCAATTTATATTGTATTTGAAAACCGAGGTGCATACTGCTCAGGGGTTAAGTCTATTCATCTATATACTAATACATCATCCCACTTCTACATTTCCTCCCAAATTTCCCTCCCAACTCCAGGTAATAATGATTGCAATTATATAATTATATAAAAATTTCATATAAATTAATAATTGTCCTTTGAATTTAAGTTGTTCTTAACTATTTTACTAGTCTTCTATTTCTCCTTTTTCAATTCTCGAGAATGAAAATAATATATTAGTATATCTTCCACTATGTGTATAAATTACATTTTTTTAAATACGGAAAAAAAAACTTTAAAAAATTTCTGCTTTTGATAACAAAAAAGATATTTTGTGCCGCTTGTGTATCGGATTAAACAGATAATGATAAATTGACATCAATTTGTTTATATTTCAATCATTGGTTTTTTTTTTTAGAAGCATTATCTCAATTGGTTGTTAAAAAAAAAGTAGCTCTATTTGTATCAATAAATTTTAAACAAATTTTTGGTATAAAATAAGTTTACAAACTAAATTTAATGAAACTGTTGCACTCGTACGGGTATTAAATCTTACGTTCTATAACTAAGACAATCCCTCCATCACCCTATTCTTTTTTTCCTCCCTAAATTCCCTCCATATTTCCTTATTAAATGAATTGCATAAAAAATATAAAAATAATTAATTATCAAGTATAATATAAATGAATACTTACTTTTGAAAATGATAATTCTAACATTCATGATCAATAGGTATATTGTAATATTTTATTATAACTTAATTAAGTTGAATTTCAAAAGATATTTTGTTAGTATATATTGGAATATATGTGAGATATATATAAATATTATTTAAAACCGAGCATGCTCGGGCAATAATACTAGTGCATTATATTTTTAAGGTTAGAACAGTAGTACTTTAATTAAAAAGATAGTCTACATGTCACTCATTTGTAAGAATATATATATACACTAATGTCGATAGTAACAAATTTAGATTGTATGAGTTGTATCAATTGTAACTTCATATAATATTTGATGTAATTTAAATTTTTAAATGAAACAATTATTTCCAAATTTGTTTATTTTGGTTAGATCTGTTCAACGTCACTTCAATTCAACCAACCTAGAATAACATATTGATCCCATATTTCGCATTTTGTTTGGTACAATGCGAAATTCTTAAAAAATTTTATTAATTATCTTAGTCCTTGGCTAAAAAAATCGAGCACATTTCAAAATTGTATATTTTTGTAGTTTTGGAATTGACATGAGGTTTTTTTTTACACGAAAACTAAAAGATTTCATTAATGTGAAAAAGCCCAACGAAACTTTACAATCCAATTCCGTAGAAATTAATCGACATGTACGAAATATACCTATCCAAAAAACTAATACATCGTATACACGAGTTGTTCAAAATTTGTGAACAATAAAGCCTTAAAGAAACTCTTCATCCAAAACAATACTATCTGTGAGTTCGCGCAAATTCGGCATAAAATTGATGTAGAATAATTGAATAACCATACTTGCAGAGTTAATTATAGATATCCCCACAATCGAACTGAAGCGGTCGGACCTTCACAATCAAAGAAACCCATAGCACAATACTAAAACGCTTAACTCCAATAGATTAATCTAGGAGGATGACATAATTAAGCAAAAACAATAATAAACAAATAAGAGAGCCAGCGCAAGGGGCAAATTTATTAAAAAACTAAAACCCAAGAGACGTAGTGTTAATTAAATATATCACAACGTAAAGAGCCGCTCAACGCTTGACGAGAGAAAACAAAATAGTAAAACTATCCCTCCAAACAAAAGTCAGACGAATCGGGTAGTATCCAGTCTACGAACCGTTCCGAAACCAGGAATAGACCAAACCCAGTCACTACCTCCAGGATTGTGACTCTGTGAAGGCCTGAGTCCCACCAGCGATCTCCGAAAACGAGACAAACAACTCAACACGAACACGTCAATAGGTGATGAATACCTACACAACTTGAAGGGCGAACACAACTAGGAGCCTAAGAAACACACGAAAATAAGGAAAAAAGCACCCGCTCGCCGGCGACTCTTTAAAACCTAGGGCAAGGTAGCCGGCGAGCCAGAGCCTCCGAAAACGAGGGAAGAGAGAAGGGTTTTGAGGGATTTTGAGAGGGTTTGACAAATAAAGATGAGACTAAACAAAACGCAAAAGAAATTGAATGAGGTTAATAGCATCAAAGAAGTTGAAGTTGATTGCATTGACTTGTAGATTAAAGTAAATGATATGATCAAAAATAGGGTTTATTAATTATCTTTACTTTTAGTTTTATATTTTAATATTTTATTTACTTAACAGATTTTAGATTGAAATTGTTATTTTGGATAAAAATTTATCATCTTATTTTAGGTTGTTCTGACATGTCACATAGGATATAATTTGTTATCATATCTTAGTGAGTTACAAGTGTGTATATATATAAGASATGCTGCAATAAAAATAAGTTGAGAATTTATTTTGTGAGTTTTACTCAATGGTTTTTCGAAGAGATTTCTATTGTTTTTGCAAAGATTGCATCTCCTTGTTTACTCCTTATTTAAAATTTTATCCTCCGGCGCAGATCAAGCATATGACTTGTCATATTCTTTTGTTTTCATTTTAATTGTTTTGGGAAACCAATAAAAATTCAAGTGTCCCAAACTACATTCCATAAAAAATTGAGTTTWATCGCTTTTCTATTTAAAATCCACATTAAATTGGCGTCTTTGCTGGGATCGCTACTTTGCCAAACTCGGTACTTTGCCTAGGACGACTAGTTTTCTCTTTTGGATTGTTTTGCTTTGTTCTCTGTCATTCCTTAATATTTTCGAGTGATACTTTTTTCAAATTCATTATCATTTTGTCTAGTTTYTTCATAAAAAATTTTAGAACTTTTTGACAATCGAAGCTATTAAATTGGGTTAATTTACAAAAATTTGTTTCTTTTGCAGCTAATTTCCGCACTGGAAAGTTTTTGGCTGTTATGGGCTGCATACTTTGAGTTTTTGGGTGATTCTTTTTGCAGTRTTATGCTACAGTCTTGAAGATTACTCATTCATATTTTCGTGCCTACTTATTTCTGAAATCTTCTAGAAAGATCTCGACTTTTGACAAAYAAACACTATTTGTTTCCAGGTTTAATATTCGATTCCTTACTGTTGATAAACCAGAATTTCATCTTTTTTGGTGCCCTACGAAATTTTGTGTCGCTTACCATCACCAAAAAAATTTTGTTAATTGAGATATTAATCTTTAAATTTTAATATTCGATTCCTTGCTGTTAATAAAGCATAATTAATACATCTATTGTGAAAGATTAAGAAAAATGGTTTCGAAATATGTGGAGTAGCGAAGTTCAACATGTTATGTTAAACAACTTSATGCAAAGAAAATGGAGATGACCCTAATTTTGGAGTGAAGAAAATTGAATTACTTATACTTATTTTTCATTACAAATCATGAGCTAATGATGGGACATATCTTTGAAAGACCATAAATTCTTTCTTTCGTTTTCCAACAATTCCAAAGATGATGTTGAGGTAGCATTCAACATTTTGGGTGATTCCATAAACAAAATATTGTACTGGATGTGTCAGACGAAAAMTCACCTGCTTCTCACGTAGACATCAATTTTGATTTGGTTAAAGAAGAAAATCAATTAACCTTGATCACAAGCAACCAGTCATCACTTAAACCAATGGAAGATGTGCACAATGATGAATCAAAGGTTGGTGATGATGTTCTTGATAATAAAAAGATGGTTGAAGATCAAGTTTTCCCATGGCAAATACTATTTTTCCCATGACAAATACTATACTTATGACACATGCAAGTAGTGACTAATCGTTGAAATCTTAACACTTTTGCTACAAAATGATTTTCACGTGGCAACTACTATACTTAAGTCATCGGTAAAACATAACACTTTAGCCACAACTAATAAATATTGTTCCCGGGAAAAATATTATACTTATGCCACAATAATTACTTTCTTGTAGCAATCTTAGCACTTTTGTCACAATAACAATTTTTCCGTGACAAATATTATACTTACACCAAAAGTAAGCACATTCTTGTGACAAACATAACCCTATTGCCAATGTTAGGGCAAGATTATCCCTAAGTCTTCAGAAGAGTCTTACCTTGAGAATCTCTCAAGTCTCAGGGATAATGTAGCAAAAGACTCTCTAGTGTCTTGAGTTGAGTTTTGATTTTCAAGACTCATATTGGACACTTGTCCAGTTTTTATTGGGTCTTTTTATTTTTTTTCTTTTTTAAACAAATATATGTTTTTTCTTTTTAAATATATATCATTTTTTATAAAAGTATGTGAGTTTTGGGATAAAGTGTAAAAATATAGAAAATGTTGATGTGAGTCTCGAAAGTAAAAAGTTTGTGTGAAGCTGATGTGACATAGTCTTGAGGAAAATTTTGAGTCTTGGGATAAACTTGCCCTTAACACAAATAACAACATTCTCGTGAATCGTGATAGTCTTTTGTTTATGCCATACTAAAATAAATAAATTACGTGACTGACTACATATACTTATGCCACATGAAATGGAGAATCATGGATAACAATATATATTTGGATTTTCAACCTATAATGAATGAATTTTATAAATGGTTCATTTGGGCCGGTCCTTATCCAATTTGCAAATCAATTTGGATAATCCAAATCCTAATACAATATCAAAGTCGGTTTATCAGCTATAATTTATAAGTCCTTATAACACAAAAAACGAGGCTTGTGATCGTCTTTTCGAACACATTCACAACCACAACCGAAACCCCGWTACGCCATTCTCATCTTCCTCAAACCACCTTCAAATTTAAATCAATCGTTTTTCGTGCAATTTTCGATTCTAATCTTCAATGAATCGTCTCATAATGGCTACTGCTTTAGGTTTGTTCTTTGATAATTTACGGAATTCGATTCATAATTAGGGTTTTCATTTATGATTTTTTAGATTTTATCGGATATTTTTATAGCGTTAATCACTTCGTTGTATCGGATGTTACTTACAGTGAATGCTTGTTTCTTTTGCCGAAATTTTATTTGATTTTTTTTGCTTCATGGAAAAATTGTACTTGATCAAGTGCTAGTTGCGTCTTTAACATTTAGGTTTAATTACTATTTTTTGATTTTGTTGTCGTAAAGCTCTAATAATTCTTGTACTACGGAATTTGATTCGCCTTTTATTTTAATTCTTTGTTCGAATTGAAATATATCTCTTTATTGTGTCCCGAACTTGGAATTAATTTGTTCTATTTCGAATTTGGGATGATTTTTTACTTTTGCCCTAATTTTGATTTGCCCTATTCGATGAAGTGTAGTTTTTCCTAATCAATTAAAAGTTTTACGATTTTCTTCGTTATAAATTTGTTTAGCAATTAGTTGTGAAGCTCAAATATTTAATTTCTTTACTATAATTTGATTGAGTTTTTTAGAGTTTACAAAACCTAATTTATGTTCATTGGAACTATTTCTGAATTGTTTGTGGATAGCCTTGATCGTGCATCTATAACTAGGTTGTTGTGTATGATCTTGGTAATTGGAGCACTACGAGGTGCATCTATACATGCTTTGAAGCGACTGCTGTTGTTGTAGTACTGCTTTACTGCACGTAAATCGAGGCAGGGGGTGCTTGATATTGCAGAGAAGTGTTGTTTCTGCTATCCTATAATATTTGGCCCAAACCCCAGATCAACTGCTTGCTGCTGCTACAATTGTTGTTCATTCTATTGTTAGACATCAAAGAAGATCTGAAATCGAAGGCTCGTCGTTTTCTTCCTAACTAGATTTAATATTTTAATTCTCATGTGCAATATTATAGATAATGTACTAATTTTATTATTTTGAATGTGTAGGGTGCTTATTGGTGTTAGATGAAAGGTCGTGATTTGTGGGTCGTGACTCGTGACGAGCATAAGTTATGGGAGGTCTTAAAATGATGATCTAAGTCATATTACTTTTAGTGGTGTATTTAGAAACTAATATGAAATGATGTACTCCATAACTTATAATGTATATATTGTAAATGGAATACAATAATGTGCATATAATACGTTCCAAATATTAATGCCAAAAATGGTCGTGTCCCATATGATGTCATTTTATTTAGCTTTTTATGAATGTAATTGTTATTTTATAAATTTTTAATAAAATTTAAATTATTGTWTTCTCGTTGCAATTTAAAAATTTAACAAATGATGTTGCAAAATGGAATCAATGTATTGTAATAACAAGGGAGTTTCTATGACAATGTAAATGTTTATCAATGGTAATATTTGTAGCAAAAAGAATTAGTTAGCGGCAATAACAATTGTGGCTAGAGGTTTGTTAGTCATGGGAACACTAGTTGAAAACAAATATTTTTGCCATGTGAGATTTTGTGGCAATATATATTTTTAGCTACAATAATATTTGTAGCAAAAGCAATAAGCTAGCCACGGTAACACTTGTGGCAAGAGGTTTGATCGCCAAGAGAGTTTTTGTAGCAATTTATTTAGCCACAATAATATATGTAGTAAAAGCAATTAGTTAGCCACAACAAAAATTGTGACAAGAAGGTTATTAGCCATGGGAGCGCTGGTGGCGAGTTTATTTGCTAGCCACGGGGATACATGTGGCATAAAAATCATTTTTTGCCACACCCTTAGTTTTCCCAAGGCAAAATTTTAACCAACGAGCCACTTGTGCCACAGGATTTTTTTTGAGAATTCCCGTGGCTAAACTAAATAGCCACGAGAATTTTTAACTTGTGCACGATTCTTAGTGTGGCACAAGATGCAATTTGTTGTAGTGACATGCAAAGAGATTTAGCTTCAAAATTTTATAAATGGAAGATGTACAGTTATGTATCTGTTTTCTATTATGATGTTCATTTTAGCTCATTTTACTTATTTTTAGCTTATATTGTAAAGTCATTGAATTTTATTTAATTAAGTGTTAGTTGTTATCTATTTACTTTTTTATGCAGCTAGTTATATTGATTATGTAACTTACTTTTCTTTTAATATACAATTACTTTTATAGGTATAATGTAAGTTACTAGTTACGATTTTTAATTATGGAATGAAAATAATTTTTATTTATAAGTTATTATTTCTAATTTTTGAGTTATTTTTTTATCAATGATTAACAATTAATTTTAAATTTGTACATAGTTACTTTTATGTTATACAATTATTGGTGTTTATAGAAATTACTTTCTATTATAAACAGTTACTTTTTTGTTTTATATTAGTTATTACTTATTCTCTTTTTTTGAGTTTTTTTATCAATGAATTATTACTTATTTGTAATTTTGCATTAATATTTCTATTCATGTTAGTTACTTATTATTTTTTGAGTTACTTTTATCAATGACGTACTTATACTAATTTCGATTTTTTACAAATTACCTTTCTATTTGTAGACAGTTACTTTTTGTATACAACTACTTTTCTGTTTATAGTATTACTTTTCTGTTCATACAATTACTTTTATATCATATGTAATTACTTTTATAAATAGCATTTGTTACTTGTGTTTAAGAAGTAGTTGATTATTGCGTTGTCTTCATCATCTTCAATTCGTTTATTTGCTAGTTGTAAATGTTGCATGGAGTCTTCAATTTCTTCTACCTCCATTGAGTTTGGCGATTCTTTCTGTTGAGCGAGTATCGAAGGATTGTTTGAATACTTTGATGAATCATTAGAGTTAGTTGTTGATTGCATTATTTACGATTTGATATTGATGATTCCGTGAATTTTTTTACGTTAGAATTTTGTTTTTTTTTTTGTGATTTTCAGTGATAAAAGGTGATATGATAGTTGCAGACTAGAGTAAAGTTGCAGAAGAGACCATGAAGTTGAAGGAGGTGAGAGAAAATCTGTAGAAAGGTGGCTGATTCCAAAAGCCAACGAGAAAAGCTAGAGAAAAATGGATGCCAAACTGAAACTGTGTGCTGTTTTTTTGGTTTTTTTTTGGGATTAGAATTAGGTTTTTTTTGTATGTGGCATGTATTTTAGTGTTTTTATGTGGCATATGTTGTAGCAAGTCGCTTGACAAACTACAAGATTTCCTCTACTGTAGGGTTGAAAGATTGGTGGAGGTTTCCCTYTAACGCTACTCCAAGGGAGCTGATCTTGGGATGGAGACTCGAGATGGCTTGGMACTTCAAGTCGTTCTTGGCTCCTTGGCACTTGCAAGAAGGAGAATAATCCTTTTAGGATTATCTCCCCTCCGATGCATAAGTAAGTAAAGRAAGGAGGAAATTAATAAATGCAATTGAATGTAGAGAGAAGTTAGAGAGAGAAACGTCAATACTTGTTTAAGTATGAGTATATGCTCTCAAATGTATGGAAAATTGTGTGTAAAAATGAGGTCTCTCATGGGGTATTTATAGGCATTTGTCTTGTCCCATGAGAGCCTTGATGGGTGACATTTGTCACCATCTTAGGCGTTGATTCATCTGTTCTATTCGTTTGAGCAGTTAGTTTGTCGTCGCTCGATCTGTTTTAGTCGAACTTGTTCGGTCAATAAGCCACTTGTCTTTTTGACACGTGGCTGGCTAATATATTGACACATGGTTACAAGGCCCTTGCCACGTTGGACCCATGTGCCCAAATCGGATGCTGACACGTGGCGTATAGAAATCATGTGCCACATCATTTGCCCCTCAAAGGCTCCCAATACATTTGGATTGGGAGGGTTTGATCATCTCCTCATGCTTGGAAGTAGATTGTGAATCAATTTACCTTCCTCGAATTTCGAGCCCCCCCCTTTTCTTAGGAAATGGATTGTGATTCGATTGGCCATCTCCTTGGGAATAGTGCCCATGTTTCGAGTCACCTAACGTCCTTTGGAAGCTGGATAACAGATGGATCCAAGGGCCATAAAAATCCCTTCTCCTGGGCCCAAACCTCCAGGCCCAACTGTCTGCTCGTCTTCTTTTCTTTTTCTTTTTTCTTTTCCCGTCCAAATCAGTGGGCTTTGGAATTCAAATTTAAGGCCCATCAAACCCTAATTTTTTCTATAAATAGGGAGGGGAGAGGAGAGAAATGAATTTTTTAAGTTCATTTATTTCCAAGTTATCTCTCTTCTCTCTCTAGAATTCTTTCTTTTAGACTCTCTCTCACTTCTTCGAGTTTTGGGTGAAGTAGGCAGTTGTTCGCATCGCAGCTCTACGTTCGTAGACTTATTCTACAGTATTCTTCGGTTCGCCAGTTAAGGTATGTTTTCCTTCAATTTTTTTTATTTTCTCATTCTTTCTTATAAAGTAATAAACAATGGCATCGTCTTCTTCTTCAACCCCAAATAAGTCGGATGTTGGGGGGCTTCGAAGAGCCCAAGCCAACATCTCCAGGATCTGTTGAGACCCAAGGTTCTTCGATTCCCCAATCCTATAATTGTGAACCTTCAATCAATAAATGCCCAACTCCAGCTACTCTCCCTATGCAGGAATTCGCGATGCCAAGAGTAAAACAAACTGCCTGGGTTCAAGGTATTTCTAGACGTGAAAGGGAGGAGGTGGCTGGTGAAGGGTCCTCATCTTCGTACATTGAGAGCGAAGATCCCGAAGGCATAATCCCCGAGGAATTTGATTTGGAGGTGTCGACTGAGGGCGTTTTAGTAGATCCTCCTCCAAAACCTCCAGTTCCTACCAGGACTCGCGAATACCCTAGTCCTTAATCCTTCGTGGTTCGTGAAGGATGGATAAAAGAACTATCTGCGAATAAAGCAGAGTATAGTGCCCTTCTTGGAATAAGAGGGCATGGCATCGAACTTGTGATCCCTAAGAAGGGAAATAGAATAATCGACGCCCCTGAGRAAACATTCCCCATTTACAAGGACGTCGTTGACCATGGACTTAGGGTTCCCATTAGGAAATTCATTTACTATCTACTCTAGGCTTATGGGATAGGCCTTTCGCAATCGACTCCCAATTCTTGGGTACACATCTTGGGGTACTTCACAACTTGCAAGGCAAGAGGATATTCCCCTTCGGTTCACGTTTTTGTTTGAATGCACACCTTGAGTAAGAATAACAAGTGCCTCTACGGCTGGTACCAACTGGCCAATCGTGAAGGTTACATGACTGCCTTCGACAAAACAAATAAATTCAACGTCTGGAAGACTGATTTTTTCTTCGTTCGCACCGCCGATGAAGTTGCTGCCAAGATCTTTTTTTGCTTAAACAAGGACTCCCAATTCGGTTAAGTCTCATGAATTGGGGACTCTTACAAAGAATGAAGAAAAAAAATGAAGTACTTTACCACCAAGGCGGTGGTCCTTAGTGATAGAGCAACTAAGGATTTCATTCCAAAGTACTAGATCTCATTCTATGAGTTCTTCTTGGAAAAGGACTTTTTAATGGCTTTCTCCCTACTCGACGGCACTAGGGACGAAATAGGTAGCTTCGCTTTTACTTGGTTTAATACCATAGATCTTCTAGCATCTAACCCTTGTTTTTCTTTTTCTTCGTAGTTGYTGCTTAAGATCGCTTGCTAGATCTCAGAGAAGGCAAAATGGCTGGGAATGAGTACGATGCTCTGGCTGCTGAGGCAAGGTAMAAAACCTTGAAGGAGAAGAACAAAGACCGTGCAATGAGTATTCGTACCAACTTTTTTCTTTGTAATAGAGGGGGAACTTGCGAAGGTACACTTCAGTGCATCCACTGATTTTTCTTCGCAATTTCCTCCTTCGTAGGTTTTCTTATTGTCTTAATGCTTGATGAGGGAACTTGCGAATGTACACTTCAGTGCTTCCACTGATTTTTCTTCACAACTTTCTCCTTCGTAGATTTTCTATATATCTTTGTGCTTGATGGGGGAACTTGCGAATGTGCACTCCAGTGCTTGTATCATATATTGTTCGTAATGTTGTCAAATCAGCATAAGCATTAGGTTCGCATCTATCAAGGTTCTTGTGAACGTACACTACAGAGCTTGCTCTGGTTTCTRTTCGCAGGTCCTTTACTATTTTTAATGGTCGAAGCGAAGGCTTCAGCAACTTGAACCATGGGTTTTTGTGAATGTACACCACAATGTTTACTCTGGTTTTCGTTCGCAATAATTTCATGTGTATCTCTCTTTGGCCATTTGGCGAAGGAAAAGTGCAAGATGTATTGAGGTGTAGCTTCGCAACTTCCCTTGGCCATTTGGCGAAGGAAAAGTGTAAGATGCACTGGAATGCAACTTCGCAACTTCCCTTGGCCATTTGGCGAAGGGAAAGTGTATGATGCACTGGAATGCAGCTTCGCAACTTCGCAACTTCCCTTAGCCATTTGGCGAAGGAAAAAAAAAGGATGCATTGTAGTGCAGCTTCGCAACTTCCAGTAATATGTCTSTGATACTTAGAAAAATTTATTCTTGTTATTTCACGATCTCCCCATGCCTTCAACGGTTGTTCTTAAATTCGAAGAAGGGATGGTCGAAGCAAAAAGACCACAAAGGATGCTTCGTCAGAAGTGGTGAGGGTTGATTCTGACGATCCTGGTGATGCAGGAAGGGCTTCAGCAACACCGGTTTCAAAATCCGRGGAAGCTCGTGCTGGTGCGAAGAGGAAAGCAACTTCGCGAGAAACTGGCACTTCGTTAAAACAGCAGAAACCTCTCTTGGTTTCTCCTCTTCACGAGGTGCTCTACACCGAGGATCCTGGTGAGCATTTTCCTTATGCGAACACGTATGAACGAAGGTCTAAGAGTGACATGATACTCCCCTTCGTTCCACCAAATATCCTTTAAATTTTGGTGATGACATTGAAACAATCAATCAGGCCCCTGACCTTCGTCTTAACGATGAATATGCAGAATATGTGGACATAGAAGGTGAGGGTGACGAAGCGACTAGTGGTTGCAATGAGGAATTTCAGCAAACCTTTTTCCCACACCACGGGTACGTGGATKACATCGAGAATATTGACTTCACAAAGTTCAATATTGACGATGACAACGTCATCCCTCCGTTGGTGTCTTCGCCATTTCCTAGGGCTCCACGTGCTGCGGTGCCAAAGCCTGACAAGGACGTTCACCGTGGGCTGAAATAGCACTTCCCCAAGAAGCATCCCAACTTAGCTAATKATTTGGCCAGTGACAAAAAGAAGGATGATGCTTGGATTGAAGAGGAGGATGAGCGATACCTCCGAGCTTCGTAGAAATTCCCAGCTCCTCGCAAGAGGAAAATGATTATTGTGAGGCTTGGACGAAGGTTCCGCTGGAGCCATCGAGGGTTGTTTGGCTGAGTTAAAGTGTTTTCCTTACTTACCCATATTTTGTTAACTATATTGATTGGCCTTAATTATGCGTTGCTTCTTCGCAGGCAATGGTGAGAGTCGACGGACTTGCGAAAGCAATCCGTCACTATCARAGGGAGGCTAAGTACAAGGAGCTGTTGTATCAGGAGGCCAACGACTATCTTGCCCAACAAACCACTGTGATTTCCCTTGACATCTCCGAAGCGAACTGGAGATTGTCGAATGAGCTTTCTGAGACCAAGCGAAGCTATTCCAAGGCCCTTCGAGCTTATAAGAAGGTCAAGGATGAGCTTTTAAGTCTTCAAAAAGCCAAGGCAAAATCTGCTGCGGAGGAGAAGGCCCAGTTTAATGCAGCAGTTGCTGTGAAGGTTAAGATTGAGGTGGAAGCTCGTTAAGCGAAGTTGGAGGAGGAATTGAAGACTAAGTATGATGAAGAGCTTCTTTTTGAGAAGGAGGCGGCTTCGACCTCGATTAATGCGCTCACAAATATTCAAACAGAATACTCTTTCTTAAAAGAGGAAGTGAAGACAAAAGTGACTGAAGTGAAGGAAAAGGGCATCAATGAGATGAGAGCTCTTGTTGCGGAGGCTTGGGAGTACATGACTATCAAAGATGACTATCCCTTCGCAATTCTCGAAGAGCGTCTCAACTATGTTGAGGAGTGTGCTTGTATCGACAAGCTTCCTCCTCCTCAACCCGAAAAGCCCGCTCCTTCGTTCGTTTAAGTGTTCGAAGACGACGATGAGGCATAGAACCTTTGCCCTTCCTTCCCTTCTTCAAATTTTTGTGTTGATTTTCTCTAGTGTAAATTTGACTATCTTTTTTGAGAAAATGTAATGTAATCTAACATTTTGGTGCTTCGCCACCTGTTTATCAGCTTTGTAACATACATTTGGGTGCTTCGCCACCTTCTGCTATCGATTTACACTTGTGTATTTATACTTCTGTTGTTTTGTTGTCTTTCTTTTTTTTTTGTATTCTTCACATCTTTTTTTGTCTTATGCATATACTTGCCCCTGTATGTCTTCGCAACATTAGATTAGTTGCGAAGAGATACATAGTCCTGTAGTCTTCGCAACATCGAAGCTCCTTGGCATGTATATCTTTGCGAAGAAAAACAAGTGCATATACAGGAGTGTACATTCGTACAATCCCTTAGACCTTTATGTTAATAACGCGATGTAAAACAGGTGTATACACAGTAGTGTGCGTTCGCACAATGCACTAGATCTTCGTTCTCCTCTCTTAACACGAAATCACCAAGTTCAGAGATTATAAATAATTAATTGACTTGAGACCTAGTAGTGGTGTCAAGTCAATCAATCATACTGATTGCCCTTAAACATGGGGATTGAGTAAACCTTTTCAATAAACAACACCTACCCTTCGCAGGTTCAAGGATGTCTGCCCTTCGTAGATTTAAGAGTACCTGCCCTTCGCAAATTCAGAGGCATTAACCATTTGCTTATTAGAGGACGTTTGTCCTTCGCAAACTATGGGCCACTTGTTCTTTGCATATTTGTGGACGTTTTTCCTTCGTGAATTATGTGTCGTTTGCCCTTCGCATATTTGTGGACGTTTTTCCTTCGCGAATTATGGGCCGTTTGCCCTTCGCATGTTTGTGGATGTTTGTCCTTCACGAATTATGGGCCATTTGCCCTTTGCATGTTTGTGGACGTGTGTCCTTCGCGAATTATGGGCCGTTTGCCCTTCGCAGGTTTGTGGACGCTTGTCCTTCGCGAATTATGGGCCATTTGTCCTTCGCATATTTGTGGACGTTTGCCCTTCGCATATTTGTCTCTTAACATGTCTTGTTTATAGACTTACTGATTTAATTTGAATTTCATCTTCAGTGATTCCATTGATCCTTTATGATCCTAACATTTACTAAGTCAGTTAATTTAACTTTTGAAATTGATAGACCATGCCCTCATTTTAAGAGGCCTCACATGTTTTAAGGAGGGAATTTGCCCCTGATTGAACACACACAAAATTTTGAAGTTAAAAATATTGAAGGCTTTCATTCAATCTTACTTCAAAAATTACAAGGCCGCTTGGCCAATTTCTGCAAATGTGCTAACATTTGCATTCTAGCCATGATATTTTTTCAAATTATCTGCATTCCAAGGATGGGATAATTGATGACCGTTCCTATCCTCTAACTTGTAAGTTCCATCACAAAGTACCTCACAGATCTTGTAGGGACCTCCCCAATTTGGGGTTAATTTGCCCTCCTCCTTTGCTCGACCTGTAGTTTCCATCTTTCTCAATACCAGATCACCCAGTTGTATAGGTCTGTGGCTCACCCTCTTGTTTTAATCCGTAGACATCTAGAGCTTGTAAATCTGTTGGCGCAAGAGTGCGTTGCCCCTCACCTCTAGTATCAAGTCGAGATTATGCTTCATCGCCTCCCAATTTCCTTCTTCAGAATACAACATCACTCGTAATGATGGTTCATACATCTCAATATGGAGCACAACGTTCGTCCCATAGACCAAGGTGAAGGGGGTCTCTCCGGTTGAATTCTTTACGGTGGTCTTGATGGACCACAATGCGTTGTAGAGCTTTTCAACCCATAACCTTTTAGCACTGTCCAATTTTTTCTTTATTCCATTGCAGATGATCTTGTTAAATGATTCGAACAGTCCGTTTCCCTGGGGATGGGCCACCGACGCAAAATGTGCGCTTATACCCTGATCTGATAGCCAATTTGTAAGGACGTTGAAGTCAAACTATGGGCCRTTRTCAAATACTATGGATTGTGGTAATCCAAACCCGGTGATGATGTTTTACCAAAGAAAGCTCTTCACATCAGAGGTTTTTATATTCCGCATTGGTTCCGCTTCAACCCATTTAGTGATGTAATCCACCGCGACAATCAGGAATTTCTTTTGCCCCGCAGATTGGGGAAAAGGTCCCAAGATGTCTACACCCCACTTGGCGAAAGGTAGCGGTGATAGTACCGGAGATAGGAGATTTGCTGGTTTTTGGTGGAGATTCCCATGAATTTGACACTTCGGACATTTCTTCACACGTTCCATGGCATCCTTTCTTAACGAAGGCCAGTAATAACCAGTGCGGAGGCTTTTTTCTGCTAGGGCCCTTTTCCCCAATGTGAGATCCACACTACCCCTGGTGAATATCATCCAGCACTTCTGCCCCCTTCTCAAGTGTGATGCATTTAAGACGAAGGTGAGAGAAAGACTTCTTATATAGCTGCCCATTCCAATAGACAAACCAGGAGTCCCGTGCTTTTACATACCTGGCCTTTTGGGGGTCGAGTGGAAGAATACCGGTCATCTTATATTCGACAATCTCGTCCATCCAAGTGCTTCCTCGGTCGATGAAGTGAATTTCCTCTAGCTCGTCAATACTTCTCCAATTCTTCACCTCCTAGAAGATTGACCTTGGAGAATCTCCTGTTGCCAAACTAGCCAACTTGGATAGAGCATCAGCCTGGTTATTCTCTGATCTCAGGACTTCTACCAAATGGAATTGATTTAGCCCTTCAACTTCCTTCTTCACCATCTCAAGATATCGGATCATGTTTTCATCCCTCGCCACATATTCCCCCTTCACTTGACTGACAACAAGTTGAGAATCGGACATGGCATCTATTTTCTTTGGCTCAGCCGCCTTAGAGATCCGAATTCCAACCAATAAAGCTTCGTACTCCCCTTCATTATTTGATGTTTAAAACTTGAACCTCATGGCATATTCAAAAGTGTCTCCTTCCAGGGACTTGAACAAGATCCCTGCCTCACAGCCGTTTTGAGTAGAAGATCACTACTACAAAATAGGGAAAAATCACCATTTATAAGAGACCGGTTAAGTTAATTCACCAGCCTCTTAAGCTAAGAAACCGGTTATTCAAATTCAACCGGTCTCTTAGATGAATATAAGAGATCTAACATATCCAAATCGGTCTCTTATGCATTTTATAATTTTTTARTAGGAGGCCCATAACCCATTTAACAACTGTAAAGCATATGGTATATCACACCTCACTTATATCAGTACACACGCTACTTTTCTCCTTTCTTTTCTATCCTTTCACAAACACAAGTTTCTTCTTCACCAATTTTTTTCCCTCTTCTATTTCTCTAAGTCACTAGATCTTTCACTCAACAAATTTCACTTGATTTTAATTTGTTCTTTGCTCTAAAGCTTAATATTGCTGTTTTTTTCATTGTTTCAAATTTAAAACTCATTTCTTCGCTGCTCAATTATCGATAAAAAGAATCTGGATTTTTTTCTCGATTTTCTTTGAAAAGGGACTTCAATTAATTTGCTCAAGGTTTACGAAATTTTGTAGGTAATTTTCTTATGCTTGTTTTTGGTTTTTGTTTCATTTCTTTTTCTCGGATTTTACAGATCTAAGTACTAATCTGTGATTTTTCTTGTAATTTATTTGTTTCCCTTGAATATTCATAAAATTTTGTTTTGTTTACGCTTTTCTATTTCTTTTTTAGACTTTGAGATTTTTTCAATTTTTTATTTTGAAATTTGTAGATCTTGTTCTTTGGTTTTTAATAATTTTTTCTTGGATTTTCGTTTGATATTGGATTTTCATAATTCATTTTTATTTTCTAGGCTTTTGTTTTCGTTTTTCTGTTATTGACATGCTGTTCTTTTTTAGGTTTTCCTATTTTTGATTGTTTTTCGTTTTTAAGTTTATTTTTTTTGTTATTTTAGTTCTTTCAGATTGGTTTTTGGAATTGTATTGCAATTTTTCTGGATTTTTATTCTTCAATTTTGGTTTTTAAAAATATTTTGATTTTCTTTGTGTTTTTTTTATTTGTGCGCTTGTGAGGCGCGACTGTAGGTGGTGGCGAGGAGTTACGGTGGCGGCGGGGCAGGGTGGGGCGGGGCAGACGTGTGATGGCGGCTAGCCGGCGAGGATGTGCGGTGGCCACGCGAYAGAGTGGTGACAGTGCAGGAGCGGTGGCAGGGCAGTTAATATTTCAGTTTACTTACTCATTTTCTGGGTATGTTATTCGATCTTGTGGGTACAAATTATAGCATTTTATTGTTAAATTTATGGGTTATTTTTAATGAATTTTTTGAGTTATTTTTATAAAAACAAAAATTAGAAATCTGCTTGTATTCGTTTGGAATCATCACTATATTTACTGTACGTTTTAGTGTTTTATTGTATATCTTATATTTCATTGTTTTTTCACTTCAGGAATGAAAACATAGAACCAAGAAGTAGAACATAGGTTGTGTGCTAAAAGGAAATCAAGCTATTCGTCGAATAGAAAGGCAAGAAAAATTGTAAGACTAACATCAAATATTATAAAGTTTAAAGCCGATTCAATTTGCTTTGTAACTTTTCAATTACTCAGTATTAAAATTTGTTAAAATGTTTATTTTAGAAGTGTTAAAATTATATGATTAGATTTTTAAATGACTAATGGAGTATGAACTATTATTAGAACTTGTATGCATTCAATTTAAACAAAAGACCTTTAGTATTTAAAATTTGAATTTTTGTTATGAGGCACAACAAAAATTCATAGTACATTTAATTTGGAATATGGATATTTAATTCATATTTCCAATTAAATGTTTTTTTTTTAAATTAAATACATCAAAGCAACCGGTTACTGTGATCAATCGGTTATCTTAGCTGCATCAAAAAGGTCGGTTATACAGTCAAAACCGGTCTCTTTGGTGATGGTCAAAGACACCGGTTTTACTTAACACCGGTCTCTTTAACTTATTTAAGAGACCGCAAAAATATATCCGATCTCTTTACCTAAGAGCCCTATCACCTTGAGATCGGTTGTTTTGCAGTCTCTTTGGCCTTTTTCAACAGGTCTCTTAGCCTTTTTTTGTTGTAGAGGATCCATCCACAAACAAAGTCCAAACATCGCTTGATGTCTCAACGGGGGGAGCTCTCAATTCCACAATGAAATTCGCCAAGGCCTGACCCTTTATGGCTTTCCTCGGCTCRAACTCTAGGTTGAAACCATTCAAAGCGATGGCCCATTTCAACATCCTTCTTGACGATTTTAACTTGGTCAACGGTTGTTTGATAGGTTGATCCGTATAAACCACAATCTTATGAGCTGCGAAGTACGGGCGGAGTTTCTTGCTGGCCATCATGAGGGCCAAACCAAAATTTTCGGCGGTAGCATAACGCATCTCTGCCCCTTGCAAGATGTGACTCACAAAATAGATTGGCAACTGAGTACCCTCTCTTTCACCTACCAAAACCGCTGAGACTGCATGCTCCGATACCGAGAGATACATGTATAGGGTTTCTTCTTTCATGGGTGTAGACACCTGAAAATGTGTCTCCCCAAATGAGTAATCCGTGATGAAACATACCTTGTCTCGCGTTTGTTTCGACTCAGAAAAGATGCTTTGAACTCACAAAAGTTGGAAATACGTGAGGTCGTAC
>SNQN01003858.1:35031-53061 GCA_008642245.1 Bassia scoparia | reverse complement strand
TGAGAGGGCGCGTTAAAGCTTGGGCCTTAAGGAAAAGGAGGGAGTGGAATGGTAAATGGGACGACCTAGAGAGTAAGGTGTGCGATGTGCAGGGGGCGATGGAATTTGGTGATACATCCCATGCCTTTAAGGAGGCACGAAACGCTTTCAGTGAACATGCCAGGATCAAGMCTAGTTACTGGAATCAGCAGGCCAAGTTAAAGTGGGATTTAGAGGGAGATGAATGTTCAAAGTTTTTCTTCAATTGGGCTAAAGGCAGGAAAGCGCGAAATAAGATCAATATTCTGAGAAWTGAGGACCTAAACCARACGACCGAGGATGCGGCGCTAAAGAATCTGGTGAGAACTCATTTTTCATAAGTGTTTGGTAATGGTACCATGGAGTCACCTTGCCCTTCAAGGGATCAAGAGATCAGCGATGGTCTTAAGGGTATAACGAGGATGTTGAATGACTTCGATAGAGACGTCCTGGCTCAACCCTTCACAAGGAAATAAGTTAAGCGGGCTCTTTTCTCTATGGGTCCGTGGAAGGCTCCAGGCCCTAATGGAATCCCGACAGGTTTTTACCAAAAACACTGGAAGGAGGTGAATGAGGATATGGTAGCAGGCATCCTCAGCTGGKTTAATGGCGGCCGTATCCTGCGAGAAACYAATAGAACCCATATAGCTTTAATATCGAAGAAGTCAAGTGCGGACAAGGTYGACGACTACAYGCCAATCAGTCTATGCAATGTCACCTATAAAATCGTTTCAAAGTGTATCACAAACAGGCTACGAAAAGTTCTTGATCGAGTAATCAGTGCTTCACAGAACGCCTTTGTYCWAGGAAGACATATAGGGGACAACATTCTTATTGCCCATGAGACTCTGGAAAATATTAGGATCGCTAAGGGAAAGCGACGGGGAAAGGTCGGAATCAAAACAAACATGAGTAAAGCCTATGATAGAATCCAATGGGACTTCTTAGAAGCAGTGCTACGAAAGGTGGGTATCCCATAAAAGCTTCTAAATCTGATTATGCTTTGTGTCACCACGGTAAGTTATTCGGTCTTGTTCAATGGTGAGCCTCTACAACCATTCCAACCCAGGTGTGGGCTAAGACAAGGTGACCCCCCTATCCCSTTACCTTTTTATTTTGTGTATGGAGGCGCTGTTTGGGCTGGTGGAGAACTCTAGAGTCTCTGGTATGAAAGGGATTCAGGTGGTCAGGYGAGCCCCGAAAATCTCCCATCRTTTCTTTGCTGATGATGCAGCTTTCTTCTTTCAGTATTCTGCTGCGGGCTGCCGGGCCCTTCACAGTGCCCTGGGTGTCTTTGCAAAGCATCAGGGGAAATTTTCAATAACAATAAATGTGCTATCGTTAGTTCGTTACCAGTAGTGCATGCTCGCTTCACGAGAAGGACAACCTTAGCCGTATCTTTGAAATGCCTCTCCAAAGGTCGTTTGGAAAATACCTTGGAATCCCTTCGGATTTCGGGTCGACCAAGAGGGAAATTTTCAAGGGGATGGTGCAGAAGGTTGAGGAAAGGTTGAGTTCTTGGAACGCGATCTTCCTTTCTCAGGGGGTAGACTCACGCTGATTAGCTTTGTCCTTAACTCCTTGGGAACCCACGTGCTTTCAGTTTTCAAAGTTCCAAAGCTCATCCTAGAAAAGATTAACTCGATTATTGCAAGGTTCTGGTGGTCTGGTCTGAATAAGAAAGGGTGTATGATTGGAGAAGTTGGTCACATCTTACCAGAGAGAAAAAGCGGGGAGGTTTGGGCCAGGGACTGTCGGTTTTTCAATCGYGCTCTTCTGGCAAAGGTAGGCTGGAAAATAATTCACGACAGTGAAAGTCTCTTAGCTAGGGTTTTTAGGTCGAAGTACAAAGTGGAAGATGTGAACCTATTTCGTCAGGAACGTCTCCGACAACAAAGTACCCGGGGTGGATCTGGGCGTCAGGTGGGGCCTCGATGTCCCCAGTGAAGGCATCGCTTGGAAGTGGTAGGGATTGGCAGATAAGCAAGGCTTGGGGATCTGTGGGTACAAGGAAATGGAGTTTAAACCGAATTCAGATTGGAGGGAGATGAATGCGGACTGGAAGCAAGGCCAGTTTCCGAGCTCTTCGGAGCCAATTGGAGGGAAGAAAGCTATTGTCAGAATCTTTGATGAGGAAGTGGGTGCTAATATTAGAAAATTGTCCGCTGAATGAAGACATAAGACACTATTTACTGGAAAGAGCTGGTGATTGGCTTATTATACGGTTAAGCTGGGTAGACCTATTTAAGAGGACCTCGACCAAAGGGTTCCGCTGAAGTTGTCGATCGAAGTCTACTGAGCGTACAAAAGGATTCCGTGGAGCTTAGAACATTAAACAAACAATTTGAAGATTCCTTGGAGATGAATTGAACATGCTTTAGCGGTGAGGGGAGAGTTGAGAAGAGAAACGTCGCTGCTTGATACGATGTTCAGATCAGCTGTTTGGCAGAACCTTAACTCAATCAGATACGAAGGAAACAGGGCAAGCACATTCAGAGAATTGCCCAATTATTACTAGGGTTTTTGGCAGGTTTCGAGGCGGGTACAATACTAAACCTGGGCCAGTACCTTTGGTCCGTTGGGCGTACAATTGGTTTAAGAACTCTAAGAAACATGGATAATCAAAAAGACTAGGGACAAGGCATGACTGTCTAACTTCACTCCGCTTACATTCGTAACTTATTTTGGTACGGGATTTGGTTAGAGGAAACAGGGTGTTTCAACAGCGGACAGATCTCCTTGAACTGCATTTTGAACGTTGCGGGTTAGATAAGTATCGGATGAGAGGACGAGGAAAATTGGAAAGGTAACCAGGACAAGGAACCACTAGGTTTCTGAGAAGGAACTTCAAAGTCCAGCAACTACTTCGGAAACGAGGAATGCCGAGTTTAACTGCCTTCCCTGGAGGGATAGGGACGATCTGGCCTGAGGGCCGAGAGGAAAGATGGCCTTCAAGACAAGTGGTGCTAAGCAAATGTCACATAAACTACTAGCCATACCGCGGACGACGTATAGCAATGAGGAGACCGCTTTGGTTCGGGGATATTGGCGGTTCCAAGTGACACCTCAACTATCCGTAATCTCTGCATTCCATTTCTAAGGTCTTCAGCTATGCTTACATTTCGACGATTATGTAATGTCTTTGAATGTATTAGGGTTCTTTTTGAAAATGTCGTAATTGTTAGGTTGTTCTTTATATTGTGACAGTTTAAGTTGGGGGGTATGACCTCTATTTTCCTAATGTAAAAAGATTGAATTGAATTAGTATAACCATTTTGGAAAGTTTGAGTATAATAGTATCCTCTAAGTTCTTTATTACTTGCAACATTTCTTTTTGGGAGCAAAGTTAGTAACTTGCCAATTTTTTTGACAAAATTTATAATGTATATATAGTCAAGTGAGAATCTTGTTGATTCGTCTTAATGTATCTGTTTATTATAATCATTTTTTAATTTTCTAAACATACAATTTTAAGTTTAATTTAAGTAGATTAATCCAAAAGGTTGTGTTTGTGAAGACGTGCAGAATGGAAGGGTGCCAAGTAAATAAGAACGGAGGAGTAAGTTCTACAAGTACTCCATGTCTTTGAATCCTAAAATAAAGCTTTTACAATGTATTATATTATTGGCGTATTTGCGTTGAATACTTAGATACGTCTATTAAATTGTAATAGAAATACGTAACCGTAGTAAGATATTTTCCTTCTTTCAATTCGACAATATAATTAAAAATCATTTGAACAGGCTATTATAAACAGTATAAAATACTATACATAGAGCATATATTGTCTAATCGTACTTTATCTTAGTTACAAATTCAGAGAGTAGAATAATCAAGTGGTCAAAGTTCTCTTCGAATCCTCAGATTCTCATCCCGCCTGAGACTCTTCTAGCACAAAAATAAAAATTAGTGAAAATGGACTAAGTAGATTATGATTATGAAGTCCGCATTACGAGTAATATAGCCGCTTCAATGAAACGAACCCTTAAACAATGTTGATAAGTTAAATAATAGAGGGTCTGGAAATGAATTTCTTCAACATTTTCCTGTGGTAGTGGTCTAGAGCGTCAGTTTGGTTAGAATTTATAGAAACTGAAAATGTTACTGAACTGAGCTGAATAAAACTAAACTGATGCATCAACCTGATAACGAAAATCAACTGTCAAGCAGTCAACTGGAACTGACTGCAACGAACTGAAACAAACTGAACTGGAACTACAACTGAACTAAATTTAAACACTGAAGCCTGAACATGAACTGAACGAAACAACTGAAATTATTGCTAAAAACGAAGAAGTTGGTCAAACAATTGATTGATATTCAGACTGAACTAAACTTTAACTGAATTGGAATTAATCTGAACTGAAACTTACATCAATAATCAAATTTTCTTTTAATACTAGCTCTTAATTTGTAATAATCAATCAATAGACAATTACTTAAGTTTATATTATTTATTTGTGGAGTTATGAAATTAATTGACATAGACTTAATATTTACATAGACTTATATATAATGACACAGACTTACTTAATCTTTACGTAGACTTATATATAATTGACATAACTTATTATATATTTACATAGGTGATGGGTTTGTATATACATGAAGGGGATAAAATGGTCCTATAAAATGTGACTTACATATAATTGACATAGACTTACTTAAGATTTACATAGACTTACCTTACTTTGACATGACTTACAAATATATTATAGACATATCTATGATATATTTAGACCTGATTTGTTCCTACCACTTGAATTTTTTGACGCACATATGTACTTAATATTTGGTTTTCCTTATTTATTACAGATTTGTGTTTATAGACTACCCTTCATCATGTATGTTATAGTCAAATAGTCACCAAGACAAAAAGCTATTAACTTTATATATAACCAGCTAACAGTAATTTTGCTTTCAACCGAAATTAAAGTTAAGAAATGATTTTTTTATCAAGAACGTGTCAGACATGCTATGGTTCAAGACTGGAATAATTGAAATTGAAATGACCGATTAAAGTTCTAAAACTGAAAAATAAACTGAAACTGAAAGAACAAATTTAAGTTAAACTGATAAAAACGGAAACTGATAATTGAACTGAAATTGAAACAAACTGATTAAACGAATTGAAATAATTGTACTAACTGAACTGAACTGTTTCACATTGAATGTAAATAACCTTAAACTGAATTAACCTGAACTGTTATGGTTTAACAGAACTGACTGAAGTAACTGAAACTGACAACTTAATTGGGCGCTTCAGTGTATTTATCACTATTTAAATAATAGTAATCATAGATATTATCCAACGAAATGAGTGTATGTAGTACTAGGAGTAAGTAGGCTGTTAACGAGCCGAGCCGAGATCGAGCTGCTAGCTCTGGTTGAGCTCCAATGGAGTTAAATAGAGGCTCGGCTCGAGCCGAGCGGCCTCAAAATTTTGACTGAGCTTCGAGCTCGTTAGATCGAATGAAGGCTCGGCTCGAGCTAGAGGCTCAAGCTCATTTAAAGGCTCTTTAGATGGCTAATCTCATTTCAAGCTTATTTAACTTGTTTTTTTTCTATGATGAAATTATAATCTCAAACTTTCAAATATCAAATCTCACATCAACAAAAATCTAATCAATCAAATTACAAAAGTATACAAATACTTTCATCACACGCACATTCACACCTGGCAAACTCTCAATAACAAATTCAAATTTCAAACCAATAGAGTACACACTAGAATCTCATCATATTGGGCCTTGCATAGGAAGGTTTTTTAAACTCATCTTTTAAGTTTCATATAATACTAACACTCTTTCATTATTTAAATTTAAATATATAAATAATATAATGATTTATAACAAAATAAATAATCCGAGGTTTTTTCGGCTCACGAGCCTTTCGACCGAGCTAGTGATAGGTCGTGTATCGGTCGTTTATTTCGAGTCGAGCCCGACGAGCTGAGCTTGAGCACGAGCATCGAGCAGCTCACAGAGCAGGCTTACTATTAACAACCCTAAGTAGTAGTTATAATATGATAAAGGAAAATTCGCATTAAACACTACATTTTGGCCAGTTTTTTAAGAAAACAAATACCCGGATTCATTTTATTAAAAATAACTACCCAGATTTTGTCAAAGTTTAGAAATCCCTACCCAACTTCATTTTCAGACCGAAAAAAGGACTTTTCCTGTCATTGGCGCCCAACTTAAGCTAATATTTCCCTCCAAATTCCCCTATCCTATGAATTACCCTTATATACCCTTACTAATAATTAATCTCCCAATATTACCCCCCCTATGAAATTATTCAACCACTCTCACTCCCTCTGCCTCCTTCAAATCAATTCATCATATCATCTCCTTCCTATCCTCTCCTCACTCAATCAGCTCTATTCTCTATCAAATTGATGCACGTCAAATGCTTAACAACTATTAGTGGCATACCGAAATCAATAATAAACCAAAACTCAACAAAGAACCATATTTTTGAAAATCTATAAACAAGAAATCAGGAACATACCCAGAATGAAATGCTGTTATGAAAGCTGTTAAACAGGAAGTTAATAACACGCTTACTTCAACAATTCATCTAAAATTACAATCTTCATCAAATCATCCCTAACGCGGAAATCAGATTGGCGAACCAAAGTCCCAAGTTTTGAAGTCGAAATCCTGTTTCTCTGAACCAAATCCCCCAGATTTTCAAGGTTGAAATCTAATTTGTGCCCAAAACAACCAATTCCGGAACTCCAAGCGAGGAGGATCCGATTTCAACTTCAAATTAATAAATTCTGTTATTTGGGGCTGAAATATCGATTTTTTGGGGCTGAAAATTTCGATTTTTGGGCTAAAATTTGGGGTTTTCTTGAATTGTTGTTGTTGTTAATTAGTTTGATCTAATATAAGTTGGATATGCACAAAATCAATTTTTGGCCAAATTTTATGGTGGTGGTGGAGGTGGGAATGATGGAGGGGTTAGAGAGATTCGACCCTATTAGCTGTGTAGTCTTGAAAGGGAATGGTTTTTATTTATTAAAGTCTGTAAGGGGAAGAATGGCACTTGTTATGCTGCTCTACTTCCCAATCTGGTGGAGTGAAGGAGAGGTGGGCTTGCCGAAGGAGATATGAAAGAATATGATGAGTTTGGTCAAGCAATTAAGACTAGAAATTTGGACGCTAAACTTGATTTGGGAGAGAAAATTGACGATTGTTGGGAGTGAAGAAGGAACACAGTAAGTTGGAAGATTGAGGAGAGAGAGTAAAACTAGTAATAAAAAGAGGCAAATGGTATTGCAAGAAGATCGAGGAGGGTTTGGAGGGAAAGGTTGGGCCCACATGTCGGAATTCTTTTTTTTCGCCGGAAAATGAAAGTGGGTAGGGTTTCTAAACCTTTGGTACAAAAGTGGGTAAGTTATTTTTACATAAATGAATCCGGGTAGTTGTTCTAAACGGCAAAAAACTGGTAGTTAATGACAATTTTTCCTATGATAAACTGATACACTGATAGAGCTAAAAATATGGTAACGATAATCTTACCTAATTATAAGCACCATTATTATGGGGGCTGATAAATCCAGCATAACAATGCTGTGTACGACCAAATTCAGGCTATTTCGTAATTTTTTTTTGAGCAGTTATTAGTTTATAGCGGTAATAAAAACTAATAATGCATTTGGGGGAATAAGTAGGAATGTGGGTGTGCACTCTTTCTAATTGTAGTATTAATTAGACCTATTATAGGATTAAATAATCTTTCCTCAGTATTTTCTCTAATGTAGGGCATTACTGATATGCCTTAATTTAACACGAGGGGTGGCAAAGCCTCTTGGAAATGGGAAAGTACGACACACTTTGGGATTGAACTTTGGGCTATGGTAACACTTGCGTGAGATTGTGTACAACACTATCCAGAAAGAAGATAGATAATGCTAGGTTGCTGATTATGTGGGAAGAGGTAATGGGATGGAAGGAAATTCTAGCTCAATTAATGATTGAATAACCAATGGCATTTCTGGTAAATAATGGAAAAAAAAAAAGATAAATGCAATGTGTATAAAAATATTCCATTTATATTACTAACAATGCCCCATTGGATTGACAATTTTGTCAATCACATTGGGTTCGACTAGCATCTCTAGATGGAAAGACATGTGTTTGGAATTTGCTCTCGCGAATACCTAAAATACATTGCCCTCTCATGAACTGGTGGAGGATGATTTCGATTGGGGATCTCATTAAACTGGAAGGGAAGCACACTGGTGTTCTCTATTAAAATATGCCCTCAATTGTTCGAAATGAAGAGAACCACTTGAAATCCCTTCAACTGAGCTAATTTGGAAGGTCCCTTCACACAAGATTCGATCATCTTATGGCTCATAAATGGCATGATCGATTGCTATGTAATGCAACATATGTAAAGCACTCTAACCTGATGATCACGCTGTAAAAGGAGTGGTGGGAAGAAGAAACCATGCTAATTCGAGATTGTCCACTTCAAAAACATTTGGTATTGGTTGGAGGCATTCTCGTATAGTGCTAATTTCTATCAATAAACTACAACAGTGGATTATAGTAACCTAAAAGGTGATAAGTCATAAATAAGTAAATGGCCGAGCTTTGGAGTCACAATTGGTGGATTGGAGTGACGCAACAATATCACCTTCAATCACCCGAAGATATCCCTTAAGCATTCTTCTTCTTTTACTTTAAAATTCGAAGAATAATGCGAGCTTGCAACTCATTGGACCCACATTGTCCAACCAGAGGTCCAGCTCAAAGAAATCTTGGTTTGTGAGAGCCACAACTTTTGATTGGGGTGGCCTTAAAACGGAGGTCTGCAAAAGGAAGCCTGTCAAGCTGGAGAGAGGTGTACTGATAGTAATGGGGTTTTTATTCGAGCTTTCTCCCCACTATTGGTATCTATACCTCTTTTAAAGCCTGAATTTGAAAAGCATCTTTTCATGGACTTCATGGCAACGAAGCATGGGTTCGAAAGCTACTAGTCAGATTGATATAACTTGTGCACACCTCACTAATTATGATTAATCAAGGGGAGAAGTGTATATAGATTATACAATCAAAGTCGACCAAATTCGCGACTTTGGAGATATATAAGCATTATCCATTGCAAGAGAGAGGGTAACGTATTGCTGATCACTATGGCCAATATAGGAGTCTTGCAATCTGATCATCGATACTTACTGGAAATGAAGTTTAACAAAATGGCCTACACTACTGCATGAGGATCTTTGCGGGTTATCAACCACTAGGTTAATTAGAACTTAGTTTTTTCTTTTTCTTAGTTTTTAGGTTGGGGGGGGGCCCCTTCTGGGGTAATTTCTATATTCCATCCTGAAGATACTGACATACTCATCTCCAATGGCAAATTTTGTAATTTTGTTAACTTCATTTAAAATGCATGTGATACTTTACCTTGAAAGTAAGATTAAAGTGACAAAATGCTTAAGAATACTCTTTATACTCATGCATATATGTTTGGAATCCCTTTTCTGCGAAAAAAATCCTTTCTCTCTCTCAGTATCTTTAAACCGAGACAATATTCTTATCAATTCTTCTCTCTTCTTTTCATCACAAAACAAATGTAGAATCCTTCCATTGCATTGTTAATAATTATTTTTAACACTATATTAATAACTAGTGATGATTTTGCAACATTTTGGTACAATTTTTGCTTAGTTTTGAAAAAGGTTATTTTTTATGGTTTACTTTTCTTGCTTTTTTTAGGATTTAATAATATTGATTCTCTAAATACTTGAAATCCTGTATTAACTTTTTTTGATTTGATAGAAGTTTAATTTTATATCTATAATATATAATTATATATATAATAATAATATATATAAATATAATATATATAGTATAATATATATAAAATATAATAATTATAATATAATAATATATATAATATAATTTGTCAAAATTTTATTTGGAATTTGGGGATTTTTGGGTTTGTTGTTCTTTAATTTTCGATTGTGGGTTTTATTATTGTTCAATTTTCATTCAATTTTCTGTGTTATAGGCTTTTAATCAATTTTTGTTTGTATATTTATTTCTTTTGTATGTTTCTTCTTCAAAAACAACCAATTCACACATCTTAGTTTTGCTTTCATTCAAATAAAAGAGTTTTTTTTAAATCAAATTTTCCTTTTCCAAATAGTTTTTTTGTGTTTAATTTCAAATTTTTCCAGTGTAAATAACTTTTGTGAATTTTATTTTATTGTTCAAATTAAAACTTTATCCTAAGTAATGACCATGTGTCACGGTCCTAGCGTTTTGACGCTGGAGCGTGCGGCGCGCTTTAGCCTTTGGAGAGAAAAGCGCAAGCCTTCTTGCGGAAACGGGGCCTTATGAGCACACAGCAACGTAAGACGATTCTCTTTTGAAGCGAGCGTCCGGGCGCTTGGGACGGCCGACTATGTCAAAGCGGGCCCAAGCGGGATCCGAACTCGAGAATCTGTATTTGAGTTGGGAGTTTGGGATTGGAATGCTAAAAACGTAATGCAAGAACAATATCTATAAAGGCATTAAATCATTAGCATGGGTAGGAGGAATGCTTGTGTGAAATATTCTTCTCATATATCACCTTCCCCCTAAAGAGGTTAAATTAAATGAATACATTTGCCTCTAGGAGACGCCCACAGAGGACTTAAACCGTACTGCATCTAAATACTTAATTCTAAGGCGCTTGTGGGGGCGACGCACAGGAAGCGCCCACAAGGCGAGACTCTAGACTTTGAAAAAACATTAAAAAGGATCGGGACCTAATATCCTCCCCCACTTACTCGTCGACTTACAAACATTACAAAAGGAAAAGGAAAAATCTCCTATCTTAAATTTGGTTTCTTTTGCTGCACCGTTGTCTTCAGGCTGGATCTGCTTCTGGAGTCTTCTTTCTTCTGTAGGCTCTTGCGCTTTTGGTGAGCGCGCTTCAGTCTTCTTCTTTTGTTGCGGGCGAGCTGCTTTGTCGTTGCCGCGAGTCTGGTGCTTTTTCTTCCATGATGTTTGAGTTTCATGGGTCTTCTTTTGGTTGGGCTTCAACATCTGTATTGTTGAGAGTTGTCGCCCTTTTGTGATCTTTTGGGATAACTATCCGAGACCTTGGTAAGTCTGGGTCGTCCACGATCATGGTAGTCCATACCGGATCACCATGTTTGGCTCTCTGAAGAAGTCATTCCTAGAAAACAAGGATAAATCATCTATGTCGGATAGGAAGTCTAGTTTCCCCCTGCCATCTTTCACTGTGTGGGCACTGTTTGGCGATACCCATTATAGGTCTCTCTTTGAGTAGACGCCTTCATCTTTGAATTTCCTGGTGATGGTCAATCCACGCCGTTTTGGCTTCTTTGGGATCCATGAAGTTGTGCGCGCACCATGTCCACGAGGCGCGCGCCTTTCGCCAGCAAGTGAAGTCAGCATCCATCAACCCTGGTGGTGTTTCTTCGTGCTTCTTTCTTCTCATTAGCGTACATCATAGTAACACTCCACATCGAGCGGCTCCTTTGTGATCTTTTCGTTGTACCGTCCTTCTCGATCTCTCTTCAAGTGCCTGCAGTCTTTAGATCAGGCGAGCAACCGGTTGTGCGTTTGTCAATGCTCGCCTTTGGTTTGCATCCTTCCATTTGTGTGCTCGCAAACTAGGCAGGCTCATATTGCTTCGGAAGGTATCGTTTAGGCAGTCCATAGATACCCGATTACTTTGTGATGTTAGAATGACCTTGATTGTCTGGGTACGCTCCCCACTTTTCTCGGTTTGAACCTGTAGAGTGAGGACAACGCACAAGCCCGCTCACAGCGCGCTTGAAGCGAAGTGGGCTTGAGGGCCCGTAGTGTAAGACTTTCTTTTCTGAGCTTTCTTTTCCAAAGGAGGAGTCACCGAGTCTCTCTGCTACGTTCATATGCTGCCGGAGAAGTGGGACTAGTGCGGCAGTCAATTCTCTTGGGCCATCTGTCACCTAAGATGAACTTGAAGAGAAGACGTAGTCGTCATGGTCCTGGAGGCGAGCATACATTAGAGAACGCAACATATTCAGTAGTCCTCGAATGAGCCCGTATTGTCTTATTCCACAACTTCTTCGGCAAATGAATCTGTGATTGCTGGCGAGGTAACTGGCTCATGAGCCCTTCTTGAACTGGCCCATTATCAATTTTCAGCGTTCCGGCCTTAATCTCGGTGTGCTGTGCCCACCAGAGCTTGGCACACAGCAATTCAACATACACGGTGCACCCCAAGATCGTCCAGCTTGACTAACCTTAAGAACTTCCAATGTCGAACAAAAGAGGTTGCACTCCTTGCATCGCGGGTCGCCGCTAGAGGCCTCGGCTGCGCCTTTTGAATCTTGGCGCACCAACGCTGGGAGCTCCCTAAGCGCGCTCCATTCCTGCACATTTTCCAGCGCTTCGTCAGCGCTGGTTGTAATCGAAGTCAATGCCCTATAGAGCATCCGTCTTCGACTTCAGTACCTGGACCTTACTTCAACTTTCAATCATTTTGGCTTGCTGATACCAGTGTGTTCATCCGACCCATCTCAACCTTTCCTTCTAGCCACGCTACTCTTTCTTCCATTGTTTCGCGACTCATTTTTCCTTATTCGGGATTCCAGGTGGTCTTTCGAACCTGGCTCTGATACCAACTGTCACGGTCTTAGTGTTTTTGACGCTGGYGCGTGCGGCGCGCTTTAGCCTTTGGTGATGAAAGCGCAAGCCTTCTTGCGAAAACGGGGCCTTACGAGCACACAACAACTTAAGGCGATTCTTTTTTGAAGCGGGCATCCAGGCGCTTGGGACGGCCGACTACGTCAAAGCGGGCCCAAGCGGGATCCGAACTCGGGAATATGTATTTGAGTTGGGAGTTTGGGATTGGAATGCTAAAAACGTAATGCAAGCACAATATCTATAAAGGCATTAAGTCATTAAATCATTAGCATGGGTAGGAGGAATGCTTGTGTGAAATATTCTTCTCATATATCACCTTCCCCCTAAAGAGGTTAAATTAAATGAATACATTTGCCTCTAGGAGATGCCCACAGAGGACTTAAACCGTACTGCATCTAAATACTTAATTCTAAGGCGCTTGTGGGGGCGACACGCAGGAAGGGCCCACAAGGCGAGACTCTACACTTAGAAAAAACATTAAAAAGGGTCGGGACCTAACACTATGTCACTTGAATAAGACTTCAAATTGTGACCGATTRGGACATTCGGTGACCTGTAAGTTTATGGAGTTTATGCAGTTACATGGTAAGTTGGTGTTGCTTATGCATTAAAGACCATTGTCATCTGTATTAGGTACACACATGTGTACCATTGTACACACAAATAAAAAAGTACCCAAACGTTTTATAAAGTACACTAATGTGTAACATATCAAATATATTAAAGGCTTATAATCAATTGGGTTATAAGATACACAAATGGATTATATTGTACACATATATATAATTTTTTACACAATAGTGGAACGTTTCACCCCATCACATAATAAACGAATTTTGATTAACGAATATTGGTTACTAAGATAGTAATTAGTATATTGATTCGGGTTTTGAACCGGGTAATAAGTTTAATTTATTTTTTTAAAAAAATGTATATTTTCAATTAATTAATCAACTACAATTCTATGTGGCGTTATTTGCACAAGTGGCAAAATTATGAGGAAATTGAAAATTATCGCTGATGTGGTAGCTTACTTGCGCATCCATGTTATTTTACATTATATTCCTTTTAATATATTTTTGTAGATAAGATGGACATAATTATTAATTTGTATGACTTAGGAATGGCAACAGACCGGAGTCGGAGCTGATTATGTATAATCAWACTTCGACCGTACAGGATGTCGGGTTTTAAATCAACGTCCGACTCCAAAATCCGAATCAAATAGTCGGATTTTTTATGAGATRCGACTTTGACCCTCCTCCAACTCGGAATCGGATTTTTTTAATGAAGTCGGAGTCAGACTTTATTTATATCGGATCTGAATTGAATTGTCATCCATAGTATGAGTCCACTATAATAATGTTCTCCTCCATAATAGTTATGACCGAACTTGAGACTCCTAAATAAATCGAAAACATTCACCCTTTGCAATAGAAAGCCAATAAATATCTTCTTACATAATGCCTATTTTAATTGTCCTTCAATAAATCTAATACTCCAAGAAAAAAGGTCTTAGTTACGAAACACATATTAACAATAACTTTTCAAATCATCAGTTTAATGATATGAACAACATTGTAATCACACTTAATCAACTTGTGGTTAAAAAATTCATGCAACTCAAATGAACAAAGTTGAACTAAATGTAAACTCTCTAGGGTTTGGGGTTTAATTAGAGTTTGGGGTTAAGGGTTAAGGGTTTGGGGTTTCGAGTTTAGGGTTTGGTGTTTGGGGTTTCGAGTTTAGGATTTAGGGTTTGGTGTTTAGGGTTTAGGGTTTAGGGGTTTAGGGTTTGGTGTTTAGGGTTTAGGGTTTAGGGGTTTAGGGTTTGGGGTATTTTGTGGTAGTGTAGAAAAACGTGTGTAGTGTTTTAAAGTTGAATATCAGTAGGATMAACCTCTCCATTTGAATACCATATGTACTATGCATGCAAGACCGTGGATATCAAATGAAGMACAAAAATGTGTCATATTTTACACACATATATAAAATTGTARACAAATGGGTTATAAAGTACACAAATTTGCAACTTTATATTTATGAAATTTGGTTATGCCCATATGGGTTATAATGTAAAAAAATGGTTTATAAAGCACACACATATACAAAGTAGTACACATATGGTTTACGGAGTATWATGTAACAGAGCACACCATCACTTGAAAAGCAGGTTTTGATAAACGAATTCAGGTAGTAGCGTTCATTGTTACTCTATTTAATGCAAATGTTAAAAGTTAGAGCAATGCAATAATCACATACAGAGTATTTCCTTGTATTAAATTGTCGATGTTATTTAATAACTCCGCTTACTATTTCCTAGTAATATTGTCGACCTATTTTAAATTTATGAAGTTTTTTTTTTCAGTTTTAAGTACTTAAATATATACTATAATTAAGTTAGTAATTGATTGTATTTAATTAAAGTAATCAATGTGACTAGCTTTGTACCCCATTTCTTCCGACAATAACTTTATAGAAAACTCAAATTAAACCTGCATTATGTAGTTTTACTTAATTTTCATTATTAGTACTTCTTGTACTTAATATTAATTTAATATGATTCTTGTATTTTTACTATTAATTTATGTTTTTATTTGTTTAGTTCTCACACATTCTAAGTTTTTTTAGGGGACATTATAAGCTAGTAATAAGGAGTAAATAAGTGTTAATTTATAATACTCCAGTAAATTGTGTTCCCTTGTAATAGTACCCAGACAAATAAAAAAGTACCCAAACGTGTTATAAAGTACACTAATATGTAACATARCAAATATAATAATGGGTTAGAATCAAAAGGGGTATAAGATACACAAATGGATAATAATGTACACATATATATAAAGTAGTACACAARTGTTGAACATAGCACACCATCACWGGATATGCAGTTTTTGATACACGAATTCATGTTTGGGTACATTGTCACCATATACCCGTTTGAGGATTTTTGTACCCACCTTTTAATTAATGGACCTATTCGTCCTGTACTATATATGTGTATCTTATAGATTTAGCTAGGTACACATTTTGTACTTAAAAGTCATCAATTTGACAAACTTTATACCCCAATCAGGTCTTAACATTATAAATTACTTGTTACTACTAATTCCAAGTTACTAGGTACCGTATGCGTAGTTGTCACAAATTATAAGTTAGGAATAGTGATGACAAACTAGGCCGAATTCGAACCTAGTCCGCTTCMCTTTGAGGGAAAAAATCCGGACCGAGACCAATTTAAAAAAATTCGAGTCCAAATTCGTTCAAATAATCCGACTCCGCATTGGAAGAGGATTGGATTCGGATCCTGGAAATAATCCGAGGAAATAATCCAACTCTGTGATTTTTATTTTTTATTTGATATTTTAGATTTGAATTTGTGAATGTTATGTCTGAAAGTATTTATTAAAACATGATATCTTCAATAGAAATAAAAATACCTAAAAAAAGGTAAAGAGTGGATCGATGGAGGTTCGAATTAAAATCGATGAATCGGATTCTACGGAAGTCGATGTCAGAGTCAGAGGGTGGAGCAAACAAAAATTTGTGTCGGATGTGGAATTATGCATAATCCACTTCCATTCGGTCAGTTGCCATCACTAGTTAGCAAACTAGTTATATTGCCCGGCATTGCCCAGGTCATAATATTTTCATTTCTGAAAAATAATTTATTTAATTTTTTTCAATTAATTTTTTTTCTTATTAAACCAATATGTTAAAAAGAGTGATATTGAAAACATAATTAATATTAGGAAGTTGAATGAGTGTAATAATTGGTGGTAAGTGCTCGGTTCTAATATGATGCAATCAATAAATATATTAAAATAAATGAATAGTTCTTTATAGTGGCAAAAACAAACTCGAATACGAAATGACCCGGACAACCTAATGGTCATGAACAAGAAGATTTAATGCAACCCGTTTTGATCGAACCTGTAAACATGTTTTAGAATGTTGACCCGAGCTGTTTACACCTGACCAAGCCGATTGACTAATTGTCTAGATAATCACTTATAAATTGTTAATTATGGTACAAATCACAAAATATTATTCAAAAGTAATAAACGTAATATCTGGCAAAAGGACCATTTTTGCCATAAATAAGAAACAAATGAGTTTCGAAAAAATTACAGTCAGTGAATAGTCAAATTGCATTTTTACTTTTAATAAAAGCCCAATACTAGACTATCTTTTGCAAATAATAACATTTATTAGATTCAGACAATTATATAGTTTAGTGAAAAATTTCTAGGTAATTGAGTCACATTATACATTTTTCAAGTCTTAAAAACCTTAATAATTGATCTAATTTTTGGGAAACATCGAAAGAAAAAAAAAGGCGTTCAAAAAATAACTTGACTGACTGAACGACTTACCTGTTACTGAAAACATTGGATCATGAACAAAGAAATTCGACCCATCACTGAAAAACGACTGACTTGTAAATGTCCGAAACCTAACATTCATCGATCGATACCGACTTGATCGACCGATTTGTCAGGTATAGTTTTATTGTAACCCTATGTGGCCCTATTGCACACGTGACAAAACTTCGATGAAATTATCYCTTATGTAGTAGCTTACTTGGCGCATCCACATTATTTTTTGCAATCCTTTTAATATATTTTTGTAGATAAGAAGTAAATAAATATTAATTTGTAATAGTCCACTATAGTGTTCTCTTCCATAATAGTTATACAAAACCTGATACTACTAAATGGAAAACATTCACCTTTCGTAATTTAAAGCCAATAAATATCTTCTTACGTAACGCTTATTTTCAAAGTTTTTCAATAAATTTAAAACTCTAAGAAAAAAATTCTTAGTTACGAAACACATATTAACAATAACCTTTCAAATCATCAGTCAAATGATATGAATGCCATCATAATCGTATGTCAGAGTGTAATCGTACTTAATCAACTTGTATTGACAAATTCAGGCAACTCAAATGAACGAAGTTGAACTAAATCACGGAACACTTAATTGAAGTAAAATTGATTAATCATTAAGTTCATATGATATGAAGTGTATGTACAATGTAGTTGTTTCATGTTATGTGATTACCAAACTTCAATTGAACGTTTACGTTTTCAGGGTTTTAGGTTTAGGATTTAGGATTTCGAGTTTAGGGTTTAAGGTTTAAGGTATAGGGTTTGGGGTTAAGGGTTAAGGGTTTAGAGTTTAGGGTATTTTGTGCAAGCTTAAAAATACGTGTACATTGTTCTAAAGTTGGGTATCACTAGGATGAAGCTGTATAAAAATACGTGTACATTGTTCTAAAGTTGGATATCACGAGGATGAAGCTGTATTATGCATGCAAGACCATTGACATCTAAAGAAGTAC
>SNQN01003858.1:3568-27471 GCA_008642245.1 Bassia scoparia | reverse complement strand
TACCAAATCTATTCACCCAAAATTATTATTTCCCATAAAATTTCATTCACACATTTACTCTTTTACCTAACTTATTCAACTTTTACCCAACTTACTCAACTATTTTATTCAACTCAATCAACTCTTAAAAACCGTTCCAAAATGATATGGAACATCTAAAAAAAARGGAGGGAGTATATCAATGCAATGAATGTTTGATAATGAAATTGCTGACCAATTGTGCAAAAGAAATGGAGTCAAATTATTCCTTCATTCAATAGCAAAAGGCATTACATTCAGGTGATGATAACTGTCCCAAAAACTACACCCATTCAATAACAAAAGGCATTACATTAACTGCCACCATACAAGTAAAACAAAACCCTAAACGACAACTAACTAAATCAGGACCACCAACTACCACCAACTACAATCAAAGTACCCTACTTAACCCAAAAACAACCCTCAAACAAACTCCCCACCATGTTCAGTTTACTAACAACCCTACTGCATAAGGGAAACAAGATACAACACCAATAAGCAGAGGAGGAACGCAAGTCCATCATTGATGAATMCTCTCATGCGTTGCCATACATCCTTACGGGCRCCACACTTGCAAGCATCTTTTAACCTCTGATTCTCATCAAACAGCCTATCAAGTTGATGTTTCAGCCTCCTATTTTCACTAGCTTGTGAGTTGATGATATACCTCTGCCACTCCTCTTGGTTCTCATCAGCCCAAACAAYGAACTTGCAGCCTTCCCTGTTAGTGCTGACATCAGAAAACTTGCAAGCATAAAAACGCCTTCCTYGATTCAAGGATGTGCAAGATGTCAACACCTTAGCAGGCACTCCACATTTGCAACGAACCACCATTGCTGCAAAGCAATTTCAAAATTGAAAAATTAACGAAAATTCAAAATTGAAAATTTGAAAAACAAATACATACAATAACAAAGCAATTCAAAATTAACATTTCATGAACCCTAAAAATGAAAAAAGAAATCAAATTGGAGAACAAACTTACTTGGAGAACCAAGGAATTAATGAGGAAGGTGAGGATAATGTCAGACAATTGAAGAAYAAATGAAGTGAATTGGAGAAGGTTAGGTTAAATCGTAGTGGATGAGAGGGGAGAATAAATAGACAACAGTGGGACCCAGGTAAGCAAACGYCACAGTTAACCCTCTATCATAAATCTGTGAAGTGGTACCGATTTCTAGACAAAATAGACAAAAGAGGTATTTAAATAGAATATTTTTGAAAGGGGATATGTTTTTCAAAAGTGCATCCAAAAGAAGGTATTTATTACTAATTTTTCCTAATAAAAAATAGTGGGAGTGACCCCAATTCAGCCTTTACCCCTGACCCCACTTTTTTACCCCCCTTAGTATTATAATTAAATATGCATTTAAATGTCCATTTTATATTAGTGTTTTGGTCATACACAACCCTTCTATGTGRTGGATGGTGAGTTTCTCCCATTATTATTGACTTCTAGTGTTAGGGCAAGATTATCCGAAAATGCAAGATTTTCCTCTCGACTGTGTCACGTCAGCTTATTCAACTAACTTTTTACTTTTTAAACTCACATCAAGACTCTCTAATTTTACACTTTATCCCAAGACTCCAATCAAGACTCCACTTATTTTTTAAAACAAGTAATATAAATTAAAAAGACAAAATATCAAAATGAAAAAAAAATAAGAGACCCGAATAGCAACTTAGATATGATGGCGCAAGAGAGTCTTGAGTTGAGTCAGTTATTGTTTATACATTGTGTGTTATTTATTAACCTCCTATTCTAGCGATGATGATAACCACAGTGGAAATTATGCGAATCTTCTAGCTATACTTTATTTTAAATCTACTAACTCGGGATACTTCTAGTTTTAATTACTCCTATCTCCTTTCTTTATTAATACTCGTACTGTATTATTATTGGTTGACAGTTGAAAATAAGGTTTAACTACAGATATGGAAGTCGCTTAAATTCACTAATACACAATGGTATTCTAGAAATAAGTAATGTGAACTATATAGTGAGCATTCTATTACGAAATTTGATCACTCTAAGCTAATCCACACTCGAATCCTTTAGCTATAGACATGTGCAAGGTAAACAAGGTCAATTGGTTAAGGATCAATTTTTATTAGGCCTAGGTATTTAATATTACATGCTCCCATCCAATGGTAAAATACTTTCTATCGGAACAACTAATACGAATAAATAGACAGGAATTAACAAGAGATTCTGCAATTCAAGATAAACGTTTATGCCATTGTCCAATAGACATGAATTGATGACATTCGAACAATCATACTACAAAAATCACCTGATGGAAAACAGCAAAGGATCTGTACGAACCGTCTATAATCCAACACGATAAGATTGAACTTATATTATTAACTGCTCCACTGTCCTCACCCCTATCCCTTTTTCAAATGAATTAAGGTGAATCACAAACTCAATGAGGCTACATTGAACTAATTACAAATGAAGAGATACAAAAACCTAAATATATAATCTAAAATAACTAAACTTTTCAATTTTACATTATAGTGGTCATTTTCAATATTATTAACAAAAAATACGTGATTTATTCAAATAAATTAGCAGAAAGGTATTTTGAGAGCGATTCTAATCAATATTGAGTGTTCTATAGTTTTCCTAAACAAAATTCAAGCGTAAGGGAACGCTCCGCCACGAAGAGCCCATTGAAAACGTGCAAGATATGGGAAGCGGTTACCTGACGATAGACGGTCCATCACTATATTTTATACGCTTCGCATTAGGTAATATTGTATTGGGGAGATGGTATAATGGAAGTTTGAACCTCCGAGTCCGTACCACAATTAGTCAAATGCGAAATTGAAACCACCCGCTCCAAGACCTTGTCCTCATCAAATTTTATGAACTAAAGAGACTACAATTGAAGAAGGCATGTTTGTGAAATTGGAATCTGGCCACTTGAATGGTAATCTACTCAGAAGTTGCAACCAATTTGAATTTCACAAGAATGATATAGACATATATGTACTTCATGAAATCAGCCAGTACATAGGTTGCTGATTGCGGACCGTTTGGCTTTTCTGCTCGATGCGTGCTCGTGAGAATGGAGAATTTTGCACCAACATGACTGTCAAGATTCAAACAGGGGTATACAGAATATGCCAAACAACCACTAATCTTCCAGCAGCCAATGAACTGGTTTTCCATCAATCTACACATAGTATTGAACACCCAAGCATACTAGATTGATTTGAAACCTAATAACAGCTCGAGATCTCTAACTTACAAACGACTAAATATGATCTTCATTATACTATAAATAAATCTACAGGCTCTATCGAGTGAACAGAATACACAAATTAACACTCGACACTACAATCAAGTGTCTGAATGTTGTAATTGCAACGACCAGTGACAACATTGGCCAGATCCGCTATGAATCTAGTTGTGATGAATTTCGGTATTTTCCGGCATCTCAAGATTCAAGAAAACATAGATTCCATGCTACCAATCACATTTTCCATTCTCAACATAAAGCCATGCTGACCGATTTGCAGGCTCTAAAACATGTTTCAATAAACAAGTAAACACCTTTTAATTCAGGTCCCCAAAATCTCCGACTGCCTAGCTCAAAAATAGATGTAATAATAAACATGCCAAGCAGACACATATGAATAGAAAAGACAAAACCAGTGATACATAAACAATAAAAAGCATGCTCTGGTCTCACCGTCGTGCCTCATCATCGGTGTTGTGCGTTGGGGTGGGAAGCGCCCCCTCCAAAGTTATGGAACATAATTACAGTCTCAAGAAGGAACATTAAATGAGAGTGAGACAGACGACAGACATACGCCGCAAAATGTGGACATACAAGTGCAACGCGCTCAACATAACAGCTGAATCGAAGCTAGTTTACACAAACAGAGGAAAACAAACAAAAAACCTTCTACCAGAAAAACCAAGTCCCCTCTATACCGCAAGATAATCCATCGCTTTACTATTCAGATTTCCTCTTCTCCACTGTTTTTTCCTTTTTTTATCCAAAGATAGCTATTGAATATCGCACTGTTATCTAAGACCTGTACCTCTCACAAAGTTGTGGGTCTGAATGGAACGCACAATTATTATTAATAAGTTACAGCATTAGAGCATACAGTTGTGTGCTGTGAAAAGTCCATTTTGGCAAAAATCCATCATCAACTCTCCCTTAGCATCCAAGATTGACTGCATAGTGAGTGACATGTGGAGAGTCAATGCAAATAGAAAAAAACGCCAATAAAAATCATTATGCCATAAAACAGCTACACAGAGAAATAAAAAAAATCCATCAAACCGGCCGTTCTTTCTCACAAACACTTGCACATGATTTGTGAGCAGTATTTAACTTATCGCTAATTGTTCGCAATTTTTCAGTAAAGGATGATTGGTGTGTAAGACCTGATTATTTGATTGAGTTATGAATGATAGAAGTGTATTCAAACCACTATAGGATAGTAACCAAGCCTTGAGAAGCACACTTTCACCTAAGGAGAGATTAACACTCATACCATTCAACATGCTTTCTCTTTATCCGCTATAATCCCTAATTATATGAACATCAAAATAGTAAGATTCTCCTTAAACAAACTATCTAGTGTATCCCCAAATTACCACTAATACGACTTAACATTGTAATGACTAAAATGTTGCAGTGGTTAAGCTGATAAAATTAGAAAGCTTTAGTTAGATTTGTGCTCTCATTTAATACATGACAATCAAACATTGGGGAAGAGATGTCAAAAGACTACAAAAAATATAACATATGCAAGCAAAAAATCACAAAGGAGAGCCWTGAAGKGTAAAAGAGGTGACAAAAAAGGATGGAAAGTGAAGAACGTTCAACCAAAGCAGCCTACAAGGTTCTACGGGTTCATAGGTGAAACTAGACACATGCCACAGAGCACAGCTGTCTTCATTTTTTAACTTAAAACAACTGACATGCTAATGTAAGTGAAATCTGACCAAATCCAACAAATGTACTTGTTCCTAGGAACCATAATTGTCCYAACAATTTATTTTATATTAAGATTTTCTGAGGCATCAAGCTAATTTTTAAAGATGGAATGACCTTAGAAGGCCTCAACCACAACAGAAGCAGATCAGTTGATATTCAGCAGCTCAATAACTAAAATTAGACTTATATCTCATGATCACATAGTTTGTCTTAGTAATGATTAACAAAATTTAGTTGCAAATAGCAGGAAGATCAACAGGGCAATCAGTCATGACTCATGACGCAACTCAAAAGTACACATGCATAGCTATTTATGCATTCATAARTTTAGTCTATTATGTACAGCAGAACATTGAAAAAGAAGGTTTGAACTGTAGTAAATAGACAAAACCTGTGGCTATGCAATCTCATATTACCAGTAAAAACTGATTACTTCCAAACCATTCAGACACTGGTATGACACTTGGACATGTCAATTTGGACAAAAATCACATAAAATTCACAAAAGATGGCCATATCTGACGCTTGACAATATACTCAAGTGACACTTCTTGCCAAGCCAGGGTAATATTCATTTTTATAGTGTAATTAATACAGTAGGTTTTAACTCAGAAGACTACTGTATAAATCTTGTTAACTTGGACCTAAATAGGTCAGGTGACGGTCATTTAAAGATCCTTCACATATATAGCACAATAAATGCAAAATGATGCATGTTTCGCAAAATGATGCATGATTCAAAGCTGATTAAAAATCATTCTAGTTGGTTTTTTAACATTATCAAATAATAATGTTCAAAGCACTTAAGGTGGGAACATTAGTTAACAACAGAGAAAAGCCAGTGCCTAAATAATTTCAATCGCACAACAATCTCTAACCAGGGTGATGGATATATCCACAAAAGCAATAAGCAGCTTCAAATGTCAGCGAGCTTTATTGCGGACAGAAGATGACAATAAAACTAGGCTTCTTATAAAACAAAAGGCAGATAAGATCCCATCATACATCCACTTGACAGTGAACWTTTTTCTTTAAGTCAAGTTTTAGAAGGAGACAGGCATACCCACCCGCCCGCCTACTCACAACAAAAAAGAAGGAAAAGAAGTAGAAGGTGATTATGATGAAAAAAATAGAAGGTGATTATGTGATTATGTGACACTTCAAATTAAACATGGATTTCTATAATTTACCAATGTCTTGGGCAGTAATTGGGTGCTAGATTACCTTGACCCCTGGGGGAGCAGTCCCAGGTTTCATGGTTGTAGTGCTCCCAAACAAGTTGACTCCATTACTGGGCTTGGRAGTTGTAGTACTGCTTCCAAAGCTAAACTTTGACTTCTTTTCTGCAGGCTTGAGAATCTGGAATGAGCACATCAGCGTGTCATCCACACTCATCATAGCACCAGCATTATCAAACTCGCCACAGTAATTAGGTGCAGAAAATATAGTGACAAGCTGCCGACTTGCAAAAAATTCATAACCATCCTCGACGACCTGAATAGTCAATGTGTTTATATCAATGATAAGAATAAAGGAATGAATAAWTTTTGCATTTCAAAGAACACTATTCAATGCTAATGATATAAAAACACATGGTGCACATAGTATAGAGATGACTTATTTAAAATGCAGAAAAACATCAGCTCCTGGAAACATTATAATATTGAAAATTATGTTCCATACTTCTTTGTTATAGGAGATGATTTCCTATGATTACATTATACACAAATAGAACACACAAAATGCAAAAAACTTTTGGCAGCCTGACCTGATGTGCACGGCAGATAAGGTCTAGATCATGCTTTTCAAGAAARTCCGACACTTTGTCAGCACCAAATGTATATGATACTCCCCTATCATTCATGCCCCAGCCTTGAACCTCTTTGCTAGGATCTGACCACAGAAGGTCACATAGCAAACCTGTATCAGGTACATCAGTTGGCCGCTGCATATTCCGGATCTGGTCCAAATTCTGTAGATCAGGTGAGAGACCTCCATGCATGCACAGAAATTTTTCAATCGATGAGGGCTGAACTGGGTAGGACAGTTGAACACTACGGTGAAGACTTTCCATACTTAAACATTAAAATTCTCTCTTGCATTCATCATAAAAAATCCATAGATACGATTATGGAAGCACACTCGTGATTCCCTCTCAAGAGAAAGAAGTTTTCAGGATACTTTACTTATACGCAAAGAAGAAGGCAAATTGTTACAAGGCTTTGTTTGCCTCTGTCAACATAATCACCCAAAAATAAGTAATTCGCTTGAGAGGAAATCCGCCATATCAAAAAGCTCTTAAAAGATCAGAAAATAATTAGACCATGATAAATCACATGCAAATGAACATGCAGATAAGATATCAAGACAAGAGTAATATACACTTCAGCAATAAAGATACAAGATAAAGAATAATATTGCACAACAGTAAATTTCAGAATGAGTCAAAGTTATACTATGTAATAAAGTTTAATTGCAATTAGATTATATTAGAATAATTCATTGAGCTGTAAATGGGCCTTTACTTATTGCGTAGTAATGCAAGAATGATCATTGCTATATTGAACATACAAGACACCTAAAGGACTGCATTAGGGATAACTCTCTATTATTGCGATGATGAGGCGTCATGTTCAATAAATGGATCCTGCCCCTGATCCACCCATTGTCATCAGGGGTAACATCAATTTCCGAAAATTGAAGAGATATCATGCAGAAACATGCATCAGACACAGCTTACCCAAAACCGTTAAGTGAAGACATAAAAACTGACTTGATCTTATGTAGTTTCACAGCTTGAGTAGGTTCTAGTTCTAAAGCTTGATGTGGACACAACCTCTACCAACCATTTTCAGATAATATTCAAGAAGCATAGAAATTTCCACATAACGATATTGTTCATCTTGCTTTGAATTATAATAATTCACCTAAGGGATCTTCCTATCCTTCTTTTTTCTTTTTTTTTAATTTGTTAAAAATTGAAGAAAGAGGAAGGTCAACTATCAAGTAAAAAAAGAATATATATATATATATATATATATATATATATATATATGTATATATATATATATATATATATATATATATTGCGGAGAATATTTTACAAGAACTTGCAGGCAGATACCCAAACTACTATATTATTGAAGGAGATGTTTAAAAATAGAGAAATTCTACGTGGTGGCCCTGAACTCTTCACTTTTTCTACGTGGCCATAAACTTTTGTTAATTACACTTAGTYGCCTTAAGTAACTTAAGGCATGACTAACCTAGTAACCTACCTCCAATTATGCAATTACTAATCTATTCTAAGGGCGGCAGAAGCTGACACGACACGAAAAACACGACACGGYCCCYACCTGAAAAAAGCGGGTTAGGTCCGAATTTTCCGACACGAAAACAAAAATGGGTCGACACGAACACGACCTGAAAAACATGGGTTTGGTTCAGATTGAAATTTTTGACACGAAACCGACACAAAATGACATGAAAAATAAAAACCAAAAATTTTGATGATTTGAAATAGCCTAACGAATTAAGACTATGGTGGTTTGTAAACTTGTGGTACTTTACTATTTATTATGGTATGTACTTAAGTAATTTGTATTACTAAGTGTTACAAATGGTCAAATGGTAGCTTAAAAAATTCAGGTTACAACATGTATTTTCGGGTTCATATTCGGGTTGACCTTTAAAATCAGGTAATAATCCGCGTTCAGCACGCCTGGTTTTTGCAATTATTTTCCTAAGCTAAAAAAATCAGGTCAAAATGGGTCATCAGGTCGACCCGAAAAAAAATTCAGGACCCGACCCGAAAAAATCAGGTCGGGTTAGGGTTGGGGTTTTCCAACACGAAAATAGTCGACTCGAACCCGACCCGACCCATTTGCCGCCCTTAATCTATTCCTCCAATTATTACCTCGAATTTAACCCAATTTTTTAAAAAGAAAAATGAATACTCTTAATTAAAATCCTCCCATCCCATGACCCCATCGTGAGTTATGATCACCATAACTCTTCATCTTCGCCTGTCAATCCTCATAAAAACACGCTTTTCCTTTCCAATAATTTCCTAAATTATGCCAAAAGATGTATATTAACACTGTAGTTTATAATGATCTGAGCAGCAGTAAATGTATAATGATCTATAATGATATGTTGTTTTTTAGCACCGTAGTTTGACATTGTTGAACTGTTAATTTGGGGCGGATTTAATTGTTACTTGGGGATTGTTGCATTGTTGTTCATTTACATTTACTTATGTCTTATTTATTTGCATTGGTAGTAATAACTAATAAGACAGATCTAATCACCTAATATAAAAGTTGCAGGGCACTCAATGCTTTGATTTGCAGTACCCAATAAATATCCAGCTAAAACTAAAAAWTAATTAGCAATTTGCATTCGAAAAGTCAATTGCTACATTGTTCAATGGGTTTACAAAAGCAGTAACAGTAACTCATTCAACCAAAATTAAGGCACTCATTTGTAATGTGACAATAACTATATACAATTCAGCCATCATTTGCGATTGAAGATAACATAGCAATAAAAGTAAAAATAAAGAGAAGAGAAGCTAAGACAAAGAGGAAGAAAGACGACAAAGAGGAAGAAAGTCAGTTTTCTTGCAAAAGGGAACAGAAGGGTTTTAGATTAGGCCTTAGGATAATAAACTAAAGAATAAAGAGGTTAGTAATTTCATAAAAAGAGGTGGGTTAGCCATTTTTTAAGCGACCTAAAGCCACTATGTGTAATTAGTAAAAGTTTCGGTTCACTTTGTTGTGTATTTCACAAATTGCCCTGCCATCACATAGCATAGTGAAGAGTTCAGGACTACCATGTAGAATTTTCCTTAATATTATCATTTCATTAGTCATAATAGATTCAGAAAATCCCCTGTAATTTAGATAAATGACGACTGAAACACTAAGCATTAATGAGACATCTACAAAATCAAGGATATTTCACCATTGAAACAACATGATGCTTTAAATGCCAAGTCAATTATAAGATGGATAGTCCAAACCAGTGGTCACACTGTAATCAAACTATAGAAGCTCTGATGAACACCATACAAAGTTTTGGATGTTTTTGAGCTAAATACAAAAATAGCACAAAGGGGCATGTATAAAACCTAAAGAAGCAGAAAAGAACTCCGATCACTGACAGCACGAGTGCACAAGAAAAGAGTAAAAAGAATATTATGGTATTTTTCATAAAGTGATTGCTGAAATCTAAAAGGCTTTCGATATTCCGAGAGGGGCACAATTTCATGCACAGTTTTGGTAAACTATGGAGTTATATAGATGACAACTGATACAGTACGCAGATACAGTGAACCAGGAAAAGTTCTGAAAGGACAATTCAGCAATACAAGATTCCCGTTCTCAACAGAAGTATAGAAAGCTAAAATGTAACATTCATTCTTCCTAAGACTCAAATCAAGTTTAAGATTTTGAATGTATATAGACTAATACACAGACATTCAAAATGTAAAAATTTGAACAGCATAATTGGAATACAATCAGCAGATAGCAACCAATATAAATCAGTTGCCAAGTTAGTCATTTTAAAGATATCTGAAATTCCATTATTTCAATAGTCATGAACTGAAACGAAGACAAGAAAATTTCTGAAACCATCCACTATATCATCAAGAAACTGATTTGGCACTTAGCGCAACACATCTAGTCATCATTAGCTATTAGTCAAATGGCCAAAACACACGTCTTGTTATGCATTCAAAGAACTTAACAAAAGTAATATTTCTTATCAATAGATCGATAGCAAACGAAGATCTATTGTCTATTCACTCTTACTTGGCTCATGATCCAGCATATTAATTTTGTTGAAATGGAGTGGATCAGATAAAGAGGAATGAAGATAGACTGCCCTACGACAAAATGAATCAGACCTCGATCTTACTCATTAAAAGTGTTTCAAAGTTGAATTCAACAAAAACAAACATAGGAATTCAATAGCAGTCCGTACGATTCATCATGTCATTTCATGAACAAGAACTCATGACAAGACCCAAGAAAACAAATGATCACTATAACAACTAGGTCAAACGTAATTAGACATGTATCTCAAGTCTAACCCATCATCTAACCGTATAATTACTAAATAAAGTCAATAGAATCATATTGGTCAACAATGTAGTACTGTAGAAAATTTGCATCATACCATATAGTACTAATAATATTGAATCAAACTGATTAGAAAGCAGAATTTTAAGACTACTCCAAAATGTTTAAACCATTATAGAGCAACAAGCAACCACCCCAACATCTAAAACAGCCAAAATACACAAATTTAAGCAAAACCAAATGAAAGTATGTCAATCACATCATAAAGGAGAAATTACCAACAATCTTTAATGGGGCATTCAAGTTCAAGCAAATTAGGCTGTTTCAAGAACTATCTTTAGAAGCTAAACAAGTTTGACGGATCTCAGTTCAGAAATCTGACTTGCCTTTCTGCACGACTTCTTACTTCCAATATCTACGAATGATGTATCTAACACAGTTTGATCGCATTTAAATCCTTTTCACACTATCACAATTCGAAGAATCACTTTTCTTCCTCGTTTGCTTCGTTGGGGGCTCAAAATTATGGGGTATTTTTCTAGAGAGAGATTGATAATTTGTAGTGAGGGAAAGATGGGATTTTTAGAAGAGAAGAGGTAGGAGATTTTCGGAGAGAGAATGACTTAGGTAACGTCGTTTTGATTGGAAGTATTGCCGTTTTATGGGAGTTAGTGCCAGAAAAAAGAGTAAAAGCAGAGAATTAGTATAAATACATTAGAAGATCATAGAAATCTCCTCAAAATATCTGAAAATAAGTAAAATTGAAATCTATAATTTAATGCTTTTTTTGGTTTTATATAACTGTTGTACCTTTACAATTATCCATTACGAAGAATGAATGGAGCACCAAAGTTACACCTCTAAAGCACAGGAAAAAAAAATATATCATATTGTATAATTAGAAAAAGATGATTTAAAAATAAAATTTTAATATTTTCTTTGACAATTGAAAATTCAACATTGAGACGTTGTCAACCCCTTGTGATCACCATATCACTCCCCCTAGTCCGTTTTATATATAATCTACTTCCTCGTATCGTTTTAAGATTGCAAGCAAAAGGAGGATTGCGGATTCATATGCAAGCATGTAAGATAATTACTGCATTCTGAATGTAGTGTGTTGATGTCAAAAAAACAAGTTGTTAAATGAAGAGAAAGGTAGTAGATCCCATCATATATAATATAACTAAAGCAATTCCACTATCTCATTTTCTCCTAATTTCCCTCTCATTCCCTTATAATGATTTGCATAAAAAATAATAAAATAATTATTAAATACTATATAATAAATGTGCTTTGAAAACAATAATTCAAAAATGTTTGATTATAAATAATTGTAAAATATTTTTTATAACCTTATGAAGTAATTGAATTTTATAAATAAAGATGTTTTGCAAGTATAGAAGAATCATATATACGAAGTACATATTATTTAAAATCGAGCATTTGCTCGGGAAATTATCTAGTTTTGCTAATAAATCAATGCACATGGACTTTATGGAGAAAACCACTAAAAACAAAGTCAATTTAATTACAATTTTTTATCTCAAAATAGAAAGTTTTAGTTTGTTGCAATTAATATGATGATATTTTCAAATATAGTATATTTGTTGTAATTAAAACGATACATAGGAAGTATATATCTTTCATCTCCAAAAACTATTTGGGAATTCGTGAATTTAGATAAATAATGAATAATACGAAACAGATAAAATAAAAGAAGATTATCATATGATTGATTAGATAAATAAAGGGGAAGCGAAGATGGGTGTAGCGTGTATGGTGGCCACAAAAGAGGGTTGAGAATGTGTTTTGATGAAGATGACGATGGTGACTTTGGTGATGCGCGTGACACCAAATTTGTTTAGGATTTAGTTGTCTTCACTCTTCACCCTTCAATGCATACAAATACATTGGATAAATTGAAAAATTGAAGTTGGAATTTTTATGTCAAACTTTGCGTGCTTTGAAGAGGAGCTACTACGTAAAGGTGCACATGGGTTAATGCAAGCTAAGGTCTGGATCATGTACTAGAAATTTGATGGAGGGAATGAACAGCAAATGCATTGTGAATTAAATGAATGAACACTAGGAGGAAGTACCCTTCCAACGTGTCTCGCGAAAAAATCCAAGCAGTCTCAAATGGTATCTARGTTCTAAAGAAGGGTATTCATACATTTCTTAATAATATCAAATTATCAATGCATAATAAAAGGATATAGAAGAAGTTCATAGTAATAGTATAATTTATTTAAGGGAAATTCCATCTCGTACCATTGAGTTTTTGACAATTCTATTTCGTACCATTATTATTTTGTATTCAAAAAAATACCATTGAGTTTATGACATTTTCATTTGATWCCATTGAAGTGTAATATGCTCGGCAAATATAGAATATTTTGGAGTTGCAACTCAATAAAATTCATCATTGATACTTTTAGAGGGCTTTTATCGATAAATAATGTAGAATAAAATTCGTACTCCAAAATACTCCCTATTTTCACAAAGCATATACACTTAATGGCATCAAATGGAAAATGCATAAATTCAATGGTATTTTTTTGAATAAAAACAAAACAGTGTACGAAATGAAATGTCAAAACCAATGGTACGAGATGAAATCTATATCTATATCTATACTAACTATATCTAATCTATATCTATATCTATATCTATATAATACTCCCTCCGTTTTTTTTAGATGTTCCATACCATTATGAATGGTTTTTAGAGTTGATGAGTTGAAAAATAGTTGAGTAAGTTGGTAAAAGTGAATAAATTAGGTAAAAGAGTAAATGTGTGAATGAATTTTATGAAATAGTAATTTGGTGAAAAGGTTGGGTAAAGTAATGAAAGTTACTTTAGAAAGGAAGTAATCATTATGTTAGATAAAATAGGTAAAATGTGAAAAAGTTATTTAGATTGTTTGAAACTATTTAAAAACCCAAAAGAAACTGGAACAACTAAAAAAAACGGGGGAGTACTTAATAACTAGGTTTTGAAGGGAATGATGACACATGTCATCTTTTCTTCTCCCTTTTTTTCTTTTTTTTCCACTTATTTTCTTTTTTAAAAATAATTATATCACATGTCATCTTTTTCTTCTCCTTTTTTTTTCTTTTTTTCCACTATTTCTTTTTTAAAAAAATTAATCACATGTCATCTTTCTTTCTTTTTGTTGTTTCCACTTATTTTCCTTCTTTTTTTCAAGAATTTGTTGGGAAATACCAGATAAATGCCAATTTGCGAAATAATACCCCATAAACACTATTTGGGAAATACCGAACAAATTAGTTTTTGTCTTCTGTACAAATGATATTTTCCGACGAAAAAGTCAAATTTCAGCGATTGACATTGGATTATTGTGAGTTGAATTGCGTGTTCCCACGCGCCTTTATTACCATTCGTTAGCTCTTGACTTCCCATTTACTGATTTCAACCAACTCTCACTCCATTCACTTCACCCATTTCACTTCACTACTTCATCTGTCTCCCCTTTCAACCGTTCATCAATTCATCTACTCATCTCAATCTGATCATCTCTCGCTGTAAAATTGCTGTTGATGTCAAAAATTTCAATGGGTAAAGGTAAGTTTTCTGTCAATTCATTTTTTCATTTTTTTTGCCCTAATTTCTTTCCTAAATGACCACCTCTGCTATTCTGTTCCTTCTTCATCAGCCAAGCAACACATGTACAACCTTTGACAGTGAATTGGGATGACTAAACTTGCACTTTGTATTTTCGTCCTAAATTTGTCTCTGACCTGTGAGTATAGCATAAGAACACCACACTTGCACTTGATGGAATTCATACCACTAGATGTAGACATTTCCACAAATTGTTATGCCCTAATTCATCAAAATCAGAATTATATAAAAAACGAATATCAAACCCTTATTTTATAATTCAACATCCAAAACATTAGAAATTCAAAAAAATACCCACTAACCTCAAAGGAATTAACCTCAGCAGACGAGAGAGACCACAAATTATATGAATGTAGAGAATTGTATGAATGAGAAATGAATAAAGGAGGGAATTTAAAGAAAGGCAAAACAAATTTGAACGTTGAGTGAGAAATTGTGAAGCATAATTAAAAGAATAATAAAAAAACATGCGCTGGGGAGAAGATTGAGAGAGAAAGTGGCAAACACCCACAAAGTAAGCCTAAATTGACTTTTTGGCCGGAAAACGTAGTTGGCTATCTCAGACACAAAACTAAATTTTTGTTTATTTCCCACAATAAGTGTTTATGGCGTATTTTCACAAAATGGCACTTTTCTGTATTTCCCACAAAAAAATCTTTTTCAAAAATAAATAATTATATCTTATGAGTAAATTTTTCTTTTTTTGTTTTTTAAATTATTTATACACTTTAATAAATTTATTTTGAAGGCAAATGATGACACATGTATCTTTTCCTTCTTCCTTTCGTTTCTTTTTTCCTTTTTTGTTTTCACTTATTTTCCTTTTTATAATAATAATTTCACATGTACATCTTCTTTTTTTTCTATTTTTTCCTAAATTATTTCAACTTATTTCCTTTGCGTTTTTAAAAATATAAATTATTTCTTTGAGTAATATTATTTTTTCCTTATATGTTTTAAAAAATTATCCTACGTTTAATAATATGAATTTGGAACGAATCGTGCAGTGCATCTTTCCTCTCTCCGCGATTTTTTTTTTGCCTCTTCTTTCATATTTTAATTTTTTAAATATTTCCTACAATAATAGCATAAGAATTGAAAAAAGGTTCGATGACATTCACTTTTTCCTCCTTTTCACCTTTTTTGTGCTTTTAGTTTTTAATATAAAAAATAATTATTCTACATTTAATAAAATGAATAATGGAATTGGTATACATGTCATCTTCTTTCTTTCCCCATTTTTTTTACCTCTTCCCATATTTTTAATTTTTTTACTTTTCTACAACTAATAGCATGAAGAATTGAGAAAAGATTTCACGTGACATTTCACTTCTCCCTTTTTCACCTTTTTGGTTTTAAATGATTCATGTTTCATATACAAGAGGAATTGAATGATTCATATCACCTTGATATCTCCCTTTTATTTTTTTTTTACTTAAAAGTAGATCTATGGACTTGAAAGAATGATGACATGTAACAACTTTTATTTTATCTTATGGTTTAAAATAATTATTTAATAATTTGTATTTTCCTTTTTGCGAGAATTTGAATTTTTTCTTTAAATTAATTCAATATTAAAAAAAAGTCATTCAATATTCACTTAGTGTGTTTTTTAATATTTTTTGATAACTTGTGCAATAGTTACAAAAGACATTTTTTTTGTTTTTATTATTTTATTCATTTTTTAGAAAACACAACAATTAGTCATTCAATTCCCTCTCTTCCATTAGGGACGGATTGATCTACCAATTTCTACATGGTGAAATATCATACTTCGTATAAAACTTGATTTTTCGTTAAAATATTTTTAATCGTTTTATTATTATTATTGCTAACTTATTTTTTAATTACTATATTACTATAATTATTTCTCTGCATCATAAAATACAAAGTGAACCCGTGCCTTGCACGGGCCAAATACTAGTTACCCTTTATTTAAAGGTAGGACCTACAAGTAAAAAGATAAAAATAAAAAATGATCATATACTATTTTCTAAAGCTTTGGCATCAAGTGAGGACCAAATCAAAAACCTAAATCCCAAACCTGCCCCTCATTAATAGACTTGAAATGATGAAACTACCCTTAGTTGGGCAAAAATATGCTCCCAACCCTGTTGGACCTATCAGCACTATGAACACTAGTGAGTTTGAGTTGTTGTAGAGATGACATTGGGTTTTGTACTTGTGTTTTGTATTTTGTTTGTGTGTATAATGTGCTTGGATTGAGTCGTACTATGACTTCTAATGGTTGACCAACACATGTGCTTGATGCATACTATGTTATGTAGTGTGCTGGAACGCATTGTTGTGGGGTAAAAAACGAGTTTGGGAATTTGAAAGAAAATGCTAAAACGCAATGCAAGCACAATATCCAATGACTGAGCAAAAAATTACATATTGGAGGGACGAAGTACGAACATCTAACATTTGGCTATAATCTTTACAAAATAAAAAAAAAAGCATTGCTTAATGTAATACTTAAAATTTAGGGTTCTTTCTCGATAATTACAAGTCAACGACTCTAAAAGTCTAAATAATTACTCCCCCATTTCAATTTATATTTTACATTTAATTTGTAAAATTGCATGTCAATTAAGGGAAATTAGTATATTTTGATAAAAAAAATATGTTGGTATTACTTGGAAGTTGTATTATTCTTTTAATTTGTTTAATTGAGATATGTGTAGTAAAATTAAAGTGATTAAAAATGAGTGGAGGAGATAAGTTTGGGTGGAAAATCGAYAATAAAGAAGAAATAAATAAGGGGTAATATGAGAAATTTTAGGGGTAAAAGTAACATTAATATGTAAAAAGGTAAAGAATAATAAAGGAAACGTAAAGAATAAAAGGGAACACCAAAAAAGAAAACATTAAAAATAAAATTAACTCTCGAGTTCAGTTAATTATTCTATAAAACAAGCTCAGTAACTAAGAAAATAAACTACAACCAATTATCATATTTAACTACTCCGTAARAAACTTTAGCTATCTAACCATTCATTCAAAAACAAAGTTTTTCATAAGCAATAGAACAATCATTAAGTCTAGTAGTTATTACAAGTTACAACAACTATACTTGTTTAATACTATGCAATAGATAATACTCCCTCCGTCACGCAAAAATAGCAAAACTTGTATTAGTGACGCTTAACTTGCTAAATAACTTGAATGGTAGTTAGTATAATAACATTTGACAATGACATGTGATAACCCAAAAGTTTTTGGTGGGAAATGGGTGAGGACAAAAGTTTGTCCTCTTGTGGTCCCAAAAAATCCCACTCCACGTGTTGCCATATATGGGGCATTTGGTGGGACGAGAAATTTTTTTGTGCAAAATTCAATTTCCCTCTAAAATTCCTTTGTCATTCAAATTCAAATTAAAATCTCAATTTTGCATTCAATGTCCTTATAAAAGGCACTTTACTTCATTTARATCATCCAAAAAACATCATTCAATGTCATTCCTTCCTTAAAGTTTTTACATCACCCATAATATGRCATTAATACCTTTACATTTTCAGCCCCCTCCAAGAAAAACGTCAGAAATTGAAATTCCTTCTTCCAGCTGCTGCATCACTCCTTCCTTCACCACAAAATGGAAGCAGAAGATAATGGCCTTTACTCCTTGGATCAGCTACTACTGGAGAATGATCTTGTGTCTTCATCTACAACAACAAATCATCAGTTTAACGTCCCAAAACCCAAGGATTTAACTGAAAAACAAAAGGAAGGCATCGTCCACACACTTTACATAATGCAAGAAGGGGGAATTCTTCCTTACGTAGCACAGTCCAAAGTTGCCAACAGGTTTGGGGTGAGTAAAGCTGTTGTTTGCAGATTATGGGCCAAGGAAGTAGAGAATGCACTTGCTAATGGTAGTGTTCCTGATGTCAGAAGTAAGAAAAAAGCAAGGTAGACAGAACCACAAAGTATGACAACTCTGAAGATTGGTTAGCTTTTGTACCACTGAATCTAAGAGGACTTACAGGTGTTATGCTAGTGCTCTGAATGTGTCACACACTCACATATATAGACTCTTAAAGTCAGGAAAACTCATAGCGCATACATCTTCCAACCATCCAATGTGTCTGATGTTAACAAGATCCAAAGAATGAAGTGGGCTTCAACATATGAACCAGAATGGCAAGGACAACCACCATGGTTTGTAGACATGCAAGCAACAAGGGTACACATTGATGAAAGTGTTTTACTTCAATCTAGTCACAAGGAGGTCTACATGTTACCCAAAGAAGTAGACCCATACAAAAGTTGCAAGAACAAGAACTTCTCAGAAAAGGTTATGTTTATGGGAGTCACTGCAAGGCTAATTTATGATGCAACTGACTGTTGTTTGATGGTTTCTTAGGATATTCGCATTTGTTTACAAAGAAAAGGACAAAAGAGAGCAAGAATAGAGAGGCAGAAACATTAGAGACAAGGTTTGCAAAATGTAACCCAATAAATGTGACAAGGGAATTATGATGATAACAATTCGTGTCACATGCATTAGGAATGAAAGAGTAGACAAGTGATCTAAAGACATAATATCAACAAGATATGCAAAGGCTCACTTAAAGGACATAATGTATCCACCTTTGGAGGGAAGAAGAAACCAAGGATGTTTATACATGCATCTATCATAATCAATAAAGTCATCACTACCAACCAACACCAGTCAACCTGATTTCAAGTCCTAGACTTAGCTTTTTTAGAAGCTTTGCAGAGCCACAACAAGAAAATCGGTTTCGTCGACCGTCGTCACCGACCGAAAATCGGTCGTAACAACCCTGTACCGACCGAAAATCGTCGGTGACGACGGTCGGATTTTCTTCGTCGGTAATATCGTTTTCACCGACCGATTTTCGGTCGGTGAAACACCACCGACGATTTACCGACCATTTATGGCTCCAAAAAAAAGAGGGAAGAAACCATTTACCAACCGAATGTCGTCGGTATTACCGACCAATTCCATGGTTGTCGGTATTACCGACCAATTCCATGGTTGGTCGGTATTACCACCGACATTCGGCGGTAAATGGTTTTTCCCTCCAAAATTTGGAGGGTGTAACTTAGCTACCTACCGAAAGTCAGTCGGTACAACTTGCGAAAATTTTGATTTCTAAGTTGGATGTTTAAAGGCCCCGACCGATTTATTCGGTCGGTATTATCGACCGTTTTTTCGGTCGTTAATAGTCCAACGGTCGGTAACGATCGGTAATACGACCGAAATAAAATCGGGTCGTGACTTCGGTCCCGAAACTGATTTCTGTTGTGAGCCTTCAAAATAGAACATTCACAAAGGGCACTGATAATCTAATCATCAAGGTGAAGGAGGCACATGACAACTATGAACAAGACCAAATGAGATATGCCATGGAAAACATTACAACACTACATGTTAAAGCATTGAAAGTGAAAGGTGGCAAAACTACAAGATCCCACATTTCAACAAAGCAAGGTTGAACAGGCTTGGACAATTGAAGGAGCAAGTTGAAGTTGATACTGACATTATCAAGGAAGTAGATCTATATGAATCAATAGACTAGGATCAAGAGTGAGGGACATAGGCAATGAGGAGATGAAATGATGATGAGTAAGTGACGTATCTGTTCTAGCATTGTAATAAAGAATAGTATGGCTTAAGTGTAGTTTCTATTCTAGCCAATGTAAATAGAATTATATGGCTTAAATGTAGTATCTGTTCAAGGCCATTGTAAATAGAATAGTATGGCTTAAGTGTAGTATCTGTTCAAGCCATTGTAAATAGGAATAGTATAGATTAAGTGCAGTATTTTCAAGGCCATTTAAATAGAATAGTATGCTTAAGTGTAGTTTCTGTTCTTTTCATTTTGTATGAAAGGTTATGACATTGATTGAAGGACAATGGTTGGTTGAACAAATATCCATCAGAGTTTTGAGTCTCTCTCATATTGGAGCCAAACTCCTGTGCTCACCAACTTCCACCAAAATTAATCTTTCCTCAATGTTTATGACACCAGAGATAGACATCATGGGTGAAAGGTAGCTACAAGAAGTTGGTCCATGAGTGAGTCCCTCATCATTTGGAAGGGATACATTAGGAACTCAATGTAGACGAATAGACACAGAAGACACACAAACACACAACACCTTCTAATGAAGCACAACCCTCTTCACATAGTCATTGAGGGAGTGCCCATGACAACATACCAGAAGCTAAGCCTAATTTTTCATCATTCATCAAACAAAACTCCAAAAACTATTACAATCTCATACTTGCCCAAACACATCATCGTAAAATATAATCCGTTCATGTCCATCATCACAATAATCCATAATGAAAATTAAGATAAACATCAACAACACTATGTCCAGCATAAACCAAAATTAATCATCATCATCATCATAAAATGAACCAAAATATCTCATCATCTCATCTAAAAAAATCAATGCCACAAATCATAAAGCAACCAGCATAAACCAAAATAAATCATCATCATCATAACAACATCAAAATAATGACATGGGTTAAAAATCAAAAATCTTTTAGAGAAATTCTGGATGCTTTGAACTCAAGGAGGTTCAGGGGTGACGCACATGTCAATCTCTCTTCAGTTTGCCGCCTGCCCACATTGCATCCTCATAGGGCTCAGAAAGGACCAGCATCTGCATCCAAATCAACGAAGACTGATGGTCCAGCATCATCAACTGCATCAACCACCCCAATGATTTGCCAAGAAGAGTCAGAAGAAGTAGAGACTTCAAGCAAGTTAGGCTCTTTTTTCACAGCCCTCTCACTTGGTTCCTTAATTTGAAGTGGCCTTTGCCATGGGACACCCTTTGAATTCCTTGTTAGCCTACCACCCAACCTTTTACTAGGAATTTTCTGCCTCTCCGCTGACACTTTCTTGCCCTTTTTCACAGCAGCTTCTCGAGCCTTCGAAACAGCAACCTGAACCTCTTTCAACTCGTCAGCCCTTATCGTAGGGAGACCACAAACAATTAACCTTCTTCCCTCATTCTCTCTTTCGTTGACCACTTTCTTCGATTGTTCCCCACAAACCTCGAACTCACCACTAGCAATTTCACTCTTCCTCTTCTTCTTCTTCAATTGAACACCTCCATGGATGTTAAGGACATCAACTAGCACATTAGTACTGTTAATGGTGAGATGGTCCTTTACAACACCAGAAGTTACGAATTTAGACTATGTTTCCCTCACTGAGTCACACCAACCTCCAACAAATCGATGATGAAACACAACATTTTATTCTTATCCGGGTCCTTGCAATTGTGGTAAACTCATTTTAGAGCCCTAAGATCCACCATTTTTGAAGGGACTCAAACTAATTTTGGAAGAAGGTTGAAATTAGGGTTTTGGAGTTCGAATGAGGGAAAGAYAAGGGAGCAAAAGGATGCAGATTAAGAGGGAATTGAAATTAGTCTTTGGGCMAACAAGATCTGATAACGAAATCAACGAATTTTTGTGAATTGATCGARGAAGAAGAAGGAATAGATCTAGGGTTTTTGGGTTTTTAGGAGAGAGAGAGGGGCTGTTCTTGGTGAGTGAACAACAAAGGGGTTGAATCGGGTATTGAATGAGGGAGTAGGGTTGGGTAGTTGAGGGCATTTGATTTAATAAGGGTAGGTTCGAGGTTATTTGTGGTGAATAGTTAGAGGATATGATTAGAAATGTTGGAACATGATTTACCAAGTTGTAGATATGACGACTTAAGAAATATAGAAGGGTTATTGTTAATTTTAATCCCTAAACTTACCAAAACAAGATAAAAATAAAAGTGTTTACGATCATTACGTTACACCCATTTTTGCGGAAAGTGTTGCTATTTCCGTGACGGAGGGAGTCATTAAATTGCCACGCTAATCATATTAAACATTATGTATGCTATATTAAATGTCACTAAAGTAGGTAGAAGAGAAAAAAAAACGAAGCTTAGATTGATTGCTGAAACCGTTTACAATGAGTAACTAAACTAAATCCTACTGCATGCAAGTGGCAGCAGAATGAACAAAGTTTGCTACACTGACAACTCAGGCTGCAAAGTCATGCATGCAATTGATGAAGCATAAAATAGCATCGTATATGCGGGAAGCTTTGTGTGAGTACAAAAGATTGGGAATAGATGGTTTTGTAAAACAATATTTATTTTTTGTTTCTGTTGAGTCGCTTTTTCAATTATGACTGATAACTTTAATTTGCGAGCTTCAAATTTATTTATACGGAACAATCACGGTCACGTATACTAATATCAAGTGTTTTGGTTTTTTTTTGGTAAAACGGATGCATTTGACCCCTTGTCCGCCCCTCCCCCCTCTAGCTCCGCCTCTTAATATCGTATAAAGCATTTTAACAATAATGTATGGGTATAGAAGAGAATCTTTTCGAAATGATACTCATTCATTATTCCACTTTCCCCTTAAGTGGATGAATATAAAGATATACATTGTTCCGCCTATGGGGACACTCGAGGCAGAGTTAACGTCTGACTCTAAAGTGCTCGTATTAATAATGGCGTTCTGGGGTTGACATCATCAGGAAGCACGCGCACTAGCAGCTCAAGATTCTAACTTAAAAGAAATACTGATTAATAAGGGGATTAGATTCTAAACACTAGATTCAAATCCATTCCGATTGTTTATGATTTACGTTGCCTAGGCTTGTGCCGTTCATTTTAATGTTGATTGTGGACAGGTTTGTGGTTTGGTCCAGTAACATTTTTTGTTGGTTACAACTTAAACATTATGGTGTTTGTTTAGTTTCCAAAGCATCTTTTTTATGTTCTGACATATGTCAATTGATACAAACCGTGTGTTGTGTAACACTTCTAACCACACCTAATAAGAATGATGGGGACAACTGTAGCACATATGCCAGAAATATGCCTTACAGTGTACAAAAAGATAATAGAAAAAAAATTAAAAATACGAAAATTTATAATTATACAAAACGATAAAAAATATAATCCAGTGGTTTTTCCTTCTTCTTCCCAGAAGCAAGACCAGGCCCAGTACAACATTTTCTTGATCAACGTCGATTCTCGTTCCTTCTAAATAATCCTTGGCATACATCTTCACGCTGTCTCTCTGCCTTCAATAAGTTGATTGAGCAACCATAGATATTAGATCATCATCCAAATTGATTAATAATTCATGAATGAAGTAATTCAGAGAAAAGGTAGGGGAA
>SNQN01003857.1:36862-48118 GCA_008642245.1 Bassia scoparia | reverse complement strand
CAAAGTTTATTCTGCTCATTTTAAAAATTTAAAAAAATGATAAGAATTGTATCAATCGTTGATATTGAAGATCTTTCCCCTAAATAGTGTGTCGTGTGTGGTGCCTCCTACCAGTATATAAATTCAAACATTAATACTTTTATACGTCATGCAATTCTCTCCACTTAATTCAAAAAACCAACTCATATTTTTTTATCTAACATCATTGGTTGGTTAGTTATTCACTCCCGATTCTAAAAACCGAAATTTTCAATTACAATATTAATATAGTAGGAGTGTAGGACATAGGGTGTAGGATATATATAACGTGTGAGACTCCCAAGTAAAATTAGTAAATATTATTGACTTCTTCTTCTTCTATCTTCTTCTCTTCACCTTCTATCTTCTGATCATAATTATATGACGCACCGAAAACTTCCAAATCAAAAAGATAAATATCACAAACTCATTTCGATCTGCTGAATTTATAGATCATCATTACTTGCTTCTTCATTGTTGCAAAATATGTTGGTTGATGTTCATTCGTTTTCATATTTTCATTATTATACTTATCAATTTATCATGTTTTTTTTTGGATTTGGATCACCCTTTTAATGTATTAGTGTTGTTTTTGCATTGCATCTTTGACCAACACATTCTCTTTCAAACACTCATTTCTGATATCAGATTTGAATATTCTTGCACTTCTACTACGGTTTGTATTTGTGTGCTTAATTAGTGAATTGTTTTAGGTGTTTTTTACTTTTTTCTCTATTTTTTATATCTTCAAGAAGGTTTTTAGCAACGATTTAGATTTAGTTGATATCGTCCACGGAGTTTGAATTCTCCTCCGCTCGTTGTACTCTTCTGTACAATGCTTTGTGACTCATTGGCACGACAAAAAATTGTTTTGTTTATGTCTGTTCTTCTTGTAGTTATGGGTGGAACACTACTTTGCATCACAGTCTTGGCAGAAGACTGTGAAGATATATAAGGAGCTTTTATACATAAAAGAGTGAGTAAATTTCTAGAAAAAGTTACATAAATTGTTTTATTTATTCGCAGATGTTGCATGTTTTTAAAAATGATTTCATTACATCCAAAGATATTTATCCTAGATTGTCCTTTTTGATGATGACCAATTATTGATCAGTTTTCTGGAATGCATTTTAAATTATCTGGAATGATTTTGGTCTCTCCTAACTTTGACATTAGGCACTATAAATTCTCAACTAGGCCGTGTATCGCAACTTATTTCAATAACATTAGTAAAAATAAATTCGTTTAGTAGTTTAAAGTCAGTTTAGTTAGTAATAAGTTCAGTCTTCAGTTAAACGATCAGACTAAGACGTAAAAATTCATGTTTTAGTAAAATCTAAGTCTCATATACTTAAATAAAATTTGTTGTAAGCATTTGTGCTTAGATTATGCAGAAAAAATAAAGTCATTATTATCTATCGAATAACTCAATCTGCATATTAGGTAGAAATAATTTTTCATGGTATATTTTCATTAACTATTGTTCTTTACAACTACAGCGTTGGATATGTACTGCTAATCATAGCGTCTTATAGGTGTCGTATCTGTATTTTATATATTATACTGTTTCTTTGTTTTGAGTGAAGTAGATATTTGTCTAATTTTGGCTGAAATCCTCTTGCATAGTGATGATAGAATTTTCTGCAAATCTTTTTTTTTTTTTATTAATAAAATTTGCAGAAGTTTCCAAATCTCCCTTAATATTACTTGTGTCCAAAGAATGTTTAGTAAAACCAAACTAGCCGTTTAGTAGTATAACCAAGACGTTATGCAGTACATTCCATCAATCAACAATATTAGATTACTCTATAGGTGCTCAGCTTAAGTATTACGTACGGTTAAGTTACAATAGACCAAACATTTTTACATTTCCACTATGGAAGTGAAGAAAAGCTGTTACATTATTGATGTGAAATTAGTTTGTTTATTGACCCTGTTACTATGAAACTATCTCCTCACAAGGAGCACAGTTTCTCCATTATTCATCACCATCTCTCTGGTTGAGACGCCTACGAGTCCTTAATCCAACTCAATTGCCTCTGCGAAACTTGCAGGTTACTCCCGAATAAGTTACGATGTGTTCGTTATTATTTCTGTTATATTTAAGTTTGTACCTTTTACAATTGCCAACTAAACATTTAGATAGCGATATATACATAAGAGCAATCAATTGTTAACTCATCAATCATCTCAGGCTATATGGATACTATTTGGTACACTCTGTTAGTATTGTTTACAATTTACATACTATGAATAAAATCAATTCTTCGTAACTGAGTTAGACACATAATTGATTTATTTGTTTTTTCTATTTATATACAATATCATACTTCTAAGGAACTCTCTGGTGTCTATTGATGGGGTATAAAACTATAAGAATTGTATATCACATATATGTGCTTTATCATGTCATTCATGTAATCATAGAATTTTCAAAAGTCAAGAAGTCCTACAATTCTTTTGTCATGCTTGACTAGATAGCTTATTGTGACTGTTACTCTTTTGTTTCTTTTAATTTATTTTGACTATTCTCTTATTAGAATGTTAATGTACTGACCGGACATTTCGGTCGTAACTAAATTAAAAGTGGAAACAACATGTGTGTAACCATAAGTTTAAATACACGTTATTGCATAAACCCGATTTACATCTATGTCAATTCTGTACTCATGTTGTTATATAAAGATTACGCAGTGGTCAAATCTTATTAATTCTTTGGAAGCAAATTTCAAAATTGCTCATACACGTACCGCTGGACCCAGAATTACAACACCATATCCTGGTCTCAATACTAGTAGCTCGGTTTAAAAATGGCTACAGCCACTGAGCCCTCCATAGTAACTTCTAATCCGAAAGGAGACACCTAACAACCAGCTCCATTTTATCCAACCCCTATCCAGTATATCTCACCGATTAGTTGTAAACTCACGAGGTTAAGTTTTGCTGTGGCGTATTGTTAAATACTCACAATGTCCCGTCTCTAATGTAGAAAAGTTTCGGCTCTCATTCAAAGTGGGTTAATTGATAATTTGATTATCTTGGCAATCATACTATTACTTGACTATTATTGATTCCACACCGACCCTCGATTTAACACTTCCTGTGGCGTACCTGTCTGCATTTAGTAAAGATAGAAAGGAAGATCAGTTAGGCCATATATTTCACCTCTCTCTCTTTCACTTTAATGTGGTCATATCTGATTTTAGAATTGCTCTCAGTTGCGAGAAGTGGAGAGAATTACTGGAGATCGTTTGATGATTCTGGTAAACGGTTCTCGTAATTACCACCATTGTCAGATGTCCATTCACACTGAGCCTGCGCGATTCTAATTTTTGTCCCTCCGCTCATCCGTTCATGTACTCCCAGAATCAATGCCTCTATATTGTTTTCTGAGGTCTGTGTAACTTTATTTGCTGGCAGTGCCTTTAATTTCACACTACTGATTGCCCAACGAAAATTCATCATCTCTCACGACTCCAGACGATCTAAGCCTGACACGCGGCATTACTCAGTGATTACAGCGGCTTCTCACCTTGAGTATACATGCGTCAGCTAGTATATAATGGCTGCTGTGACTCTAGGTCACATGGGTTATCAGGTCATTTGTGGAGTTTTTATTGCGAAATGAGAAATGATCATTCGCTCGAGCCAATCATTGGTGGCCCTTTGAATGTTTTGCCTAAATTTTAATCTATGGGTTAGCGTGAAAAAATGATAGAATTAAATGCAACAGTAATACAGAGGTAAACCGATAGGAGAAGTCGCGTGACATTATCCCAAGCACATTACTAACTTCCCTCCGTAATTATTGTACAAATCAATCTAAATAATGTGTCATATCATCGCCTAAAACGCGTAAAATTTTTTATGAACTTTATTAAGATGTCATTTTAACTAAGCCCTATATTTTACTCAGAATATCAAACCTAAACAACTAAGAATATAGCACATCGATAGATGTATTTTTGGAGTCTCATGATATATCGCAAGGAGCAAAGTCTCATTATTACCGATTATATCATGTTACCTTAACAGGATTGTCTATGAAAATTTAGAGAAAAATGAATCGGAAACAAAAATAAGGAATGAAAAAAAAATTAAACAACGTAGTATTAAAGTGCTCGTGCATAATAACACATCACTCTGCAAACTCACAAAAGGCAACAGCTAGCTTCAAAAATAGATTCTTGTACAAACCTAGACTAGCGTACAAGTATATACTACCTGAGCGTATTATGCGAGAGCGGTGTTTAAGCCAACCTGACATTCGTGGGATGGGACTTTAGAGGGTCGACTTTGAATGAAACACTGGGAAACAAGATGCAGAAGAATTTGAGAAGGACGCGATCCCCAAGTTCGGAATGCTAGCGCGACGAGCATGGAAAAATTAGTGATCTGATTACGCAATTTGAAGACCCAAGTTAAATACGCGGACAAAAGTGGCTGTGATAGCACGCGGAACGAGGTAGATGACACCTTTACGATCCTGCATTGTTGACTTGGGTGACTATGTTCTCGGATCGGACAGGGAGGTTTGAGTGGAGCCGGATGTCAACTTTGATGGATAGTTTCGTGCTCACTATTGAATTCTACTCGATATGCGCCTTGGACCATCTTCCTGGAAGACCCTACAATCTGTGGATGCCCTTTTTATTGAGAGTTATCTGGGGAGCGGGGTCATACATGAAGGCAATGTGCAAAAATATTGAGATGAAGGCTGAAGATGTATAGATAGTGACACATTACACCTTTATTGAATAATGAATGAGTATTCCGATGGGAGGGGGTGATGAGAATGATGAAGTTAAAAAGAATCTGCATAAGAAAAAGAAAAAGCATGATAACACAGGAACCTTTGTGAAGAGATCTCGTTATCGTACAGCATACCAATGGTACTTCGAAGCGAACAGTTGGCCTTCAATGTGAACCACCTAAAAAGAAATGTGTGAAGGCGAAAGGATACGAATGAAGTGGAATGCCGAACACTGTGTTCATATTGATACAACTCTTAATTTTTTGAATTTGGTGGTGGTTCCCTTATTCTTCCGCACCATCAGTGTCTGGCAAACTGCTACAGTCGAACATAACAATAATCAAATTTATCAAAAAAATAAAACTAGAAAGTTTTATAAAGACATATCTATCGGCCGATTATATTGAATTATGTCACCGTAGAATTACGTACCGCATGCCATCCGGATCTGTGAGTTTCGTGGTAACTCGTTCCATCATAAACTTGAGACTCAAGAACTCTATTTCAGCCTCGACACCTGCGTTCTAATTAAATTTCCTCGTTACATTCCGTGTGCTTTTGCAAAGCAATATATGCTCAAATTTAACTGCTCTTTATCAAGTGATTTTTTATAAAATACACAAATACGTTATGTACTAAAAGACACTTACTTCGATCCACACCACCTTGGCGAGTCATTACTCAAGTCTATAACAAAATAGCTACAAAGAACTGTAAGTGGTTGCTCAGATGCAAGCTGAAGGCATCTCTGCTCTGGTTGGAGACATTGAGGTTCATCTAAAACTTGCTCATGAGCCGTATTATAGCAAGCGTGAGACTTCACTTCAGAGATGTGAATAGAAGCCTTAAGGAAGGTGGAACTTCAGTTGGTAAAAACCTACTAGTTTATGTGAAAAGACATATAATGATTTCTTTTATTCCATCTCCCGGTATTGTCTATCGTGGCTTCATATTATATGTCGTGCTTCGTTCCTACTCATTATCTCATAAGTTCTCTTCATGCCATAACTTTTTCACCTGTGTCTTGGTAGTCTTAGTCCATTTTACTCTCCTAGCTGCCGATGACTCGCTTTCAGAGCGCATCGCTCTCGTGCATTGAGTTATTATGTTCCATCCAAGGCAGAAGGTCTCATTGTCTGCATACGTAAATCACGACAAGTTTCTATGAGCACCCAGAGCAATTCTTGTTTCGAGTGCGTGGATGAAATTAGTTTTCAAAAGGAAATAAGCAAATCAGTGGACGAAGTATGCTCCTTATGCAAAAGCATGATTCAGATGCAACAAGTGCTATAAATTTAATATATATGAGGTCAGGCTAATGCTTTAGCATGGACATTTCAGTTCCATTTTCATCACGCATGTTTAGCACTTACCTAAAGTAAACTTTTAGAATGTCATTCTCTATCATGTGTTATAGGTGAAATACAGCATATCGTGGATGTAATACCTCAGTTGCTAAATATTACTCACTATATAAACTTCTAGCGATGTAGCAATGTTTACTTTTTGGAGTTCTTATCTTAGTTGAAATTACATGTGAAGCAAGTTGCTTATTATGTAGGAACACATGTAAATGATAGAGTTTTTATAAATAGCAAACACCAGTTTGTAACTAATTATTTTATTTCCTTTGTTATAACTTATATAGGTTGTGTATTTCACTTCTGATCATTTAATTACATTTTTTGAATAAATATTTTCTTGTAAATTCTCATTCGTAAGATATATATAAAAAAAATTGCTCTAGTCCATAATTTGTTTTTATTTGTTCTTATAGCTGTTTTTGAAGTTTTATCTTATGGTACAAGCTATCTATTATTGTTTTATTACTATGCTAGGCGGAATTTTCACACAATCCACACAGGAGATTTTATTACGTGTTTAGAAAACATTTTTCTACTCTTTTGAATGCATTATCACATGGTAATATAATTAAGTCTTTTTTGTTAATTTCGTTATTCCTTTTAAAATTACAGGTACCAGGCTTAACAAGACCTTTCTACGAATGTGAACTCTATTTTTAGACGAAAAGAAACCTTCGAGTTTCTATTTCACATTATTTTCAGAGTTCGATTAATCATTCTAGAATACGTGGTGTAATAGTAGAAAAAAATGTTCAACGTCATAATCTTAAGTCCACTTAGAAGAGCCGAAAATCAATCATTAGAAATTCCCAAATATCTTAGTTTGCGCTCACTAGGACTTTTTTGCTTTTTAACAAATGTATTATTTGGATCCATTCCCACGTATAAATTCCTATGTGTTTCAGAACTTAAAGTCTATTTCTGTTTTTCTCTTATATCTATTATTCTCTCACATTTCTCTAAGAAATTGCTGTTTGATTTTAGCTCACACATGCGTAGTTCAATAGCCTTTTTTCAAATTAACAAAATTATAAATATCTCTGTTCATAACCTTTTTTTGTTCGTCGATTCTTGGCATCACTTATATATAGTCAAGTTATAGATAATTTTAGGTTAAGATCTTTTTTATCATTCTATTGCAGATAATTATAGTAGTATTAAGAAAGCAATGCTTCTTTTTTGAAAATGGAAAAATTCACTTCTGAGCATAGTGAACACCACCTACCAGATAAACTTTTGTTGTGGGGTCTCTACCTGCATTTCCAACAATTGAGAGATATTTTATGCCAAACGTTCAGGATATTTAATTATTTCCTGACATATAGACTTTTGAAAGGCCTACTTCGGTTAATCTTTCCCGGATAGGCCTTTTGTTAGTCCGTTTTTTACCCCTTAATCCCAAGAATATTCCCTTTGAATTATTTATCTTGTAGACCGAATTATACAACATCTTGCGTCTCGCTCAAGTGTATGTTAATTAGTTCTCATTTGCAAGTTTGAATTCAATTCTATGTTTGTGCAAATTAGATTTCGATTTCTAATTTCTAAACAGGCCTATATTCAACTACAATAATCATTTTACTCTCTGCTCTCCTCCAATCTCTCAAGAATTCTATAGTCTGTCTCATCCGCTCCTCATCCTCCTACGACAGTCTCTCTGCCTCCTCTGTACTGACTCATATGTGCTCTATCCTCCCAATATCTCGAAATAGTGGTGACGTAGCATTCTGTGTGTAAGGAATTAAAAACCTGATATTGAAAAGCGTGGCTATGGCTATCAGAAGTACGTTGAATCAGATTTAACAGGCTGGTGAAGAGAAGGGAAATGGACGAACCTGCCTTAAGCCTACTTTTCTACCTACAGAACAAAGGGTGTTACTGTGTGATTCAGTATTTACGATTGCGCTCTTTTCATCTCCGATTTGTGTTTGTTACCTGCCAAGGTATACAGTGAGAACGATGGTTGTGGTGGCTTTCTCCATGTTATGATCCTCAGTCAGCACGATTTTAAGATGTGATTGTTGTGTTTTATGTCATCATCATTGGAGGTGCGTCGTTGTCTCTTAGTCTGGTCCTTTGTTTACTCACGTGAAGGTCTATTTTGCATTAGCAGTTGACTAGAGGTAACCCAGGTCGTGGTGTTATGTGAAATAGTTGAAGGTGTGTGTTTTTTTTGCTAGTTGTCAGGCTGCCATATGTCTTTCATGACTCACACCCTTTGTAGGGTGGTGAGGTAGCTTGAGGTTCGGTGAGGTTGTGGTGTGTGGATGAGAGCAATTGTGGTAGTGTCCTTAAATCATGAGTTCTCGATCATGCACTTGTGAGGTCTGTTTGTTTATGAACTACTGTTATTGACCTTGCTTCTTTTATTTTCACTGTCTGCAAGGTCTCCTGTTGATTAAGCATTGTTGATTATTGATGTTCCTTTCAGCCTTCTCCTTTCTGTTGCGGTTAACTATGAACGCATGCAAGTCTGGGAGTCGCTGACTGTCATAACATGCAAGTCCTGGTTTCCAAGCCGTGATATAATACAGATGTAGTTAATTACGTGTATTTACAGGTAAATACATATGTCCATTTTTCTAATTCAAAGACCCATTGTTGTGGGTCAACCAATGCTATATAGTTGCATTGTGAAACTTTTATGATCTAATAGCACGACACTTGAGTTTCACTGTATAGAAAGAAAAGTAAAAAAAGAAGTCAATAGAAATTTTGTCTTACAGTCGGTAATAGGCTTTTCTACGCGTCCATCCCAAGAAAACGCTTTATCGTTTCGTTCTTGCAGGTGTAGACAGGGTCGATATCTGAACCGATAAGGGTTTATTGTACTCCGTGTACTAAGTATTTTTTTTTAATTTGATCGAGAATTCAAATTTTTCACCTTATGAAATCAATAGTTGAATGAATCATAACACATTTTATCAAGTTATATGGTATCAATTCAAATTTTTCGATAAAAGTGGATGAAATGGACAAAAATGAAGCGGATTTGTGGGAAGCTGATTGAATTGGATGGAAGTGAAATGATGAGATTATTGAAGAAATTTGTAGAATTGAATGGATTTGAAAAATGGATAGCGAAAGTGCATAGCAAATTGAATTAAGATAAAATTGAAAAGAATTAATATAATGTGACATTTGTTAGGAGAAATGAGTAGTTGAGGGCTATAAGGTAATTCTTTAACAAATTGTGAGATTTATTTAAAAAAATGCAAGTTAGGTGTTTTTTCTTCTAATTAAATTATTTTTAAAAAAATTTCTTTTACCGAAAAAAAAAACAATTTATTACAAAAAAAATCGGTGCAATTATACTATTCACAAATCAACAAGGTTGACATGGTAATATTATTTGAGAATTTTTTACACGAGTTTGTTCTATTCATCTAAATGAAAATAAGTTGAACAAAATAAACCCTCAATATTCTCGATCATATAATCTCATTTACTCCTTAATTTAAACAAAGAGAGGATCTCATTTTCAATACTATTTCTATCTGTGATTCCTCTAAACACATGTCCCATAAGTATTAATGTTAATTAATGGTCAAAGTGTGGCTGTCGCATATTAATAATGTATATTAGTGTATGAATTTCATGTTCCTCATWAATAACTACTGTAAGAAACACTAAGAGAGCGTGATTTCAGTGTAGCAAACTAGCAATGCTGAAAAGTGATTGTCAAATGTCAATGCAAGGAGTGCGTGGTTTATTATATTGAGCTTGTTGCGACTTGCGAGCAGTACGTGGGAGCAATGTATAGATATCATGCATTCATCATGCTTCGGCAAATTTTATTGTACAACTTATTACGGTTTAACCACTCTCGTTTTTCTATGATGGTTTACCAAATACGAAGATATAATATTTGAGTATAAATATAAAAGAGGTTGTACCGTATAATCGGTGGTACTATGAAAATTCTCATTCCTCATCACGGGGCAATTATTGTTGAGGCTTTGATTCTTCGCAGTAGAGAAGATGATGATGGTACATGTAGATGAGGCTGGCAAAAGCTGACACGACACACACACACACACAMAAAAAAAAAAAAACACGGGTCGAACACGATCTGGAAAAGACGGGTTAGGTTCGAGATTTTCAACACGAAAAGTTAAATGGAGTTGACACGACACTACCTTAAATTATATGGGTCGGGTTTAGGTTGAAATTTTCGACACGAAACCAACCTGAAATGACACGAAATTTCAAAATGCAAAAGTAAAAAATATTACTTAGGCTAAAAGACTAAACCTAAATAAAAAATAGTTGGGAAAAAATAAGCAAAAGCTGACATGACACGAAAAGTATGACACGAACACGATTTTAAAAACGGGTTAGGTTTGAGATTTTCGACACCAAAAGTTAAATGRACTGACACGAACACGAACTGAAATGGAAATGAGTCGCGGTAGGGTGGGAGGTTATCAACACGAAAAATATATAAACTAAACACGAACGCGACACGACATGACCCATTTGTCAGCACTATGTGTAGAAAAACGTGGTGAGGTATCAATCATAATTATCGATGTGCCGTGAAGCCGTATGCTTTGTCAATGTCAAGGGCAAGCAATTAAATAATGGTCGATTGTTAATGTACGGTTAATGATTGAGTTACGCAGACAATCCTCTTTAAGTTGGGGGTATTCAATATCCACGATCCACGACACACTATGCCTTTCAAAGGGCCCTTAATTGGGGTTAGGTTTGAAAGTAAGTGCGTCAAAATAACTCAACTATTCAAAAGAATTTTTTTAGCTTCAAGTGGCAAATATGTGGTGATGTATCATGAAATGTGGTATTAAATGATTACATTTTTAACGAGAGAGTTTAATTGGTTATAACTTTTCTTTCGATTTCGAAAGATTCTGAAATTTCGATCTCACTTTTATGGTTTTCTAAACATCAAAAAAAAAAAATTTAACGATGTTAGATATAGAGGTTAGAGATGATCATGGGTCAAATTTAAGTCGGTCAATTTTTCTCTCAAATTACGACACGTCAATTGGGTTTTAAAGTTTTGATCATCCCTCGGTCTTATGTTTTAAATTTGTATAAAATGGATCTTGAACTTACCAGTCTAAGCTTGAACATTCATTCTTTCATTTACGTCCAACA
>SNQN01003857.1:0-36842 GCA_008642245.1 Bassia scoparia | reverse complement strand
GTTGCAAGTCAGAACTTGATGTTGTGTTTTCTTTTGCTCGTTTCCAGCCTTGTGTATGTTGTTTGGGATTTGCTCTTTTGTACTCTCCTTGATTATGGCTTGATTGTTTTGATCAAGTAGTTTTAATGTGATATTTTTTTCCTTTCTCGTTAAAAAGAAAAAAGTTGAGGCGAGTTTGAGAGAATATGTGTCCTCTATTTGCGAGGATTTGAGATCATATAGATGGTATATGTTTCCTGATAGCCTGCAAAATAGCAGRAATTATTGATTCGGGAAAGCTCATYCGATGCTTGAATCAGCAAACTTATAAGAAGGATTTCAAATCTCAAGATTAAGCTAGTCAAAGTTTGACCRTGCTCAAATGGTAGAGAAATAGATACGTGGATTAGGTTTACCAACTCCCCTTTTATAGGTCTTGTCTGGTTGTACCTGTTTATTTCTTCAATGCAATACTGTAGAAGTATTATTTTATTCAATGTGGGACAATAATACACTGAATTTCATAGTATTTTCAATTGCCTTAGTAATTTTCYCTCTAATGTGAAAAACTGTACTTTTGTCTGTAAGGGTAGAATCGTACTTTTATACCTGGAAGGGCATTCATGTAACTTTACTGTTGAGAGTCACTTCCTTTCAAACCAAAGGACCCAACTTAAAGGTAAGGGGACCTATTCTAATAGAGTGGGTAAGGACAATATCAAAATATGAGAATAGATATGCAATTCAACATGTAATCCTTAGAGCATCAACAATGGCACCTTTCCCGTTCCTTTTAACCCCTTTTTGGTGTCCTCTTAGATGTCCTCATGAATGTTAGATATTGGGAAAAGATACTCTAAGGGAAAGGAACTAAATTGCTCGACCCTTGTGCCATAATTTAGATGAATTGCAAACCAACTGCAAGTGCATACAAYAACAACTACATTTTTTATTTTGCATCCCACAAAATCTTGACACTTGTCAAGTAATTATTTGTTTGCTATTTGTGGGGTATATGTAAATAGAAGAAAGAATGTGGGAAAGAATACTCATCGATGTTGGGAAATTTTGAGGGAAAAAATGAGTAAAAGGATGGAGATAGTGGGAAGTGATGCGAAGGAAAGAGAAAGTGATGTGTCAAGTGTAGGAAAGGAGAGAGAAAATGGGAAAGAATATATTGATCCCCAACAATAATGATGCTCTTACGAAGTATATATTTTTTTTGGAGAGGAATGTATTTTTATTCATTCACAATATTTTCACTATTCACTAAATAAGATACATTAACTATGTCTTTACAATTTACCAACAATTGTTTTCAATTCGCAATCCCTACCACATATAATCCTCGCATTTTCATCCTTCTATGCTTCATACGTATCCCTTTTACACGAATCGCTTTCTTTATATGGTCATTTCATATTTTTCCTTTTCTTTCTTAAAGTTGTAACATGACCTAAAATGACCACAATACCCTCACTGACAAATTAAATCATCATTAGGAACCACTAGTTTAGGTGATTTGATTACCTTTTCTCCTCTCTCTTTGTGGTCTCCTTTCCCTATATTACCATCCCTTAGTTACATTCGGAAAAAAAATGTCTTGGAGTCCGGAAAGTAAAAAGTGATATACTCCGTAAGTAAAAATGGAATCGGAGAAAATTTAGTTCAATTTAGTTAAATTACGTTCGGTTTCACGATATATATGAATTTTGAGACAAAGATATTTCATATATAGCCATGGGCCATTAAAATTGTGAAGCTAGATGCCCCATTTACCAAAAAAAATGTCAAGTCCATTTCAAGTTTCCAACACCCAATAGCCCAAAATGTCAACTATGAGAAATGCCCAAAATAGCCCCAACTAACAGAAGGGGCAAACCTGTCTTTTCACAGTAACCGAATATCAYCTCTGTTGCCATCTAACACTGTTAAAAAAAGAAACCTCGCGCTGAAACCTTTTTGATCTTCACTTTCGCACACTCTCTTTCTCTCTCTAAATTTTCTGATTTTAGATCTTCAACATTCCCCCCAAATCCCTGATTTTCTGGAGTATAGGAGAGAGAAAATGCAACGAAAAGGCTCGAATCAACGATTATCAAATTGCAGTATGCTGCTTCGATCTCGAATTTCTTCCCTCATGCTCTCAATGTTCGCTACAATTGCTTCCTTCTATGTTGCTGGAAGGTCTGTCATTCTTAATTTTCGAGTTCTAATTTGAAATTTCGCAGAAAGTTATGCTGATTAYACTGTTGTTTAGTTGAATTGGTGTTTTGTGTTGTGTAATTTCAATTATTGCGATGATCGAGTGATCATAAGAGTGGGCAATTGAATAGTGTTTGATTGCTATGATGATTTGTGATTCTAGATCAGAAATGATTTTTCTGTTTTAGTGATTTGTTTCTTTTACTGGAAAAAAGTTTCATATTAAAAGTACGGAAATTTGAAAATGTTGAGTTTAGCAGTTACTGAAAGATTGCATACATTGATTCTAGCATCTTTCTTATGGCGAATTGGGTGTGAAATAAAGTCGATTGAATACTATTGTATTGAATATTTTGATTATTGGATATAAATGAAGTTTCTGTAACAAGGAATTGTTGATTTTACTGAAATTATTTTGAGGGAGGAAAGTTTTGATATGTTCAGGGAATAATACACTTATTAATTGATGATTGGAAAGAAAATTCTTTTGGTGTATTCATTTTCATTGGTTAAGAAATTGATTTGTATTCATTATTTTTTCTCAAATGTTAAAGGTGAAACCACAACCTAGTAKTCTAGTACAATGTTTATAGAGTTCAGTCCATTAACCCTAGGAAGGTCTCTGTAGTATTCTGTTGCAGGCATCACTGCACAGGGTCTGCGGAAGATTTAGTATATGTTGTACAGATGAAAGCGTTTAAGTGGAAAATAGAAGATCTCTAATTGTCAGCTTAATAGAGCAGTAGCTGGTTAAAAATTTAATTTTCTTGTTGCAATTGTTGTAATTGGATCCTGGTTGACCCCATGTTGAAATAACTGTTTTTCGACAGATTGTGGCAGGATGCACAGAATAGGGTTTACATTATAAATGAGCTTGACAGAATTACAGGTCAAGTAAGTTCATTAGTCGTTCCAAATCTATAACTTGTAGCTATCTTCTTAATTTTAGGCTCACAAGCCTGTCATGTGGCATAGTGATCAATTCACTAGCCTCTTGATTTCCAAAAGTAATGTATGCCATAAGAATAAGAGGAAAGTAAATGAATAAAGGCTGCAGTAGACTCGTGGTGTAAAATTGTCAGTGCCTTCTCATATTTCTTAATATTACTCTTTGCATCACCATTCCAGCTAAATTTGAGGTATCATATGAATGGACTGCTTGTTTCAGGGTCGAACTGCTATTTCAGTTGACGATTCACTGAAAGTAATTGCTTGCAGGTGATCTTTTAAAACTCAACAGACAAACTTTTATCTTTTATCTTGCTGTGATTCAAGTTTCCGATTTCAAGTGTAAGACATTGAGTTTCTGGTTATTAGGGAACAGCAGAAGAAACTCTCAGCTCTTCATATGGAATTGGCTGCCGCTAGGGAAGAAGGATTTATTTCAAAATATCACGGGGTTGAAAATGCAAAGCCTAAGAAAAGGCCATTGGTTGTAGTAGGCATATTGACAAGTTTTGGCCGCAAAAATAAGAGAGATGCTATCCGCAGGGCATGGATGGGAAAAGGTAAAAGTGATGTTTCCCAGTCTTGCTGTGCTCTTTAATTGATGAGAATATGAGATGATATATCTTGTGGCATTCAGTTCTCATTGAAAAGTGATGTTGTGAATGTTWGTTGTTAATTTTGTATTAAGGTCTTGAGTTTGAAGTTATGATCCTAACTGTAGTTTGTTTTTATTTTATTTTTTTGGTAACTGGCTCAACATATTTGTCTATCTTTTTAAATCATGTCTTCAATTTCCTTTGTACCTTTTAATTTTTGAAATTGTGTACTCCTTATAATATTTTGGTCCTATTCTTTATTCAGCATTCTTTATATGGTTTATTTCTCTTCTCATTTTTGTGCCACTTCCATTGGTAGGTGGTGATGACATGTTTAATTTATTTCRTGGCCTTTTGATAGAATGTTATGATTTTATCTGACATAGGTGCTGCTTTGAAGAAGATGGAGAATGAGAAAGGCATTGTTGCTCGGTTTGTTATTGGAAGAAGGTTTTTAGTAATTTATTCTTTTCTTACTTCTTTGTCTTGTACGTTTTTCAATGTTTGATAATGATTTATATTTTTCCTTTTTTTGGTTTTTTGCAGTGAAAATCATGGAGATAATCTAGACTTGGAAATTGACATAGAGAACAGACAGAACAATGATTTTATTGTGCTTGTATGTATCTGACACTAGAAACCCGGAGCAAAATCATTTTCCATTTCCTTTGCAATTTATACGATGTGTTTTTTTGCTTCAAGCTGAACAACTGTGGAATTGTTGTTTCTCCCTTCATTGTTGAATGTTTATTACCAGAAGGTAGCTTGGCACTATTGCGAGAACAGTAATTATTGTACCCAAAGACAATTTTGCTTCTTTGCTATGATATAAGGTCGTGGTGAATTTGTATCAATGACCATGAGAGAGAGAGAGAGAGAGAGAGAGAGTCATGATCCAATGAAAACAACAAGTTATATGGGAACGTGAAAACCAAATCAAATGGGTACATTTAACATTTTAAGAGGTACATACAAGCATAAAAGGGGTACGCGAGACCTGAAATTACTGTTGATGAACAGTACAAAAAACAAACCCCCCAAAATACTATAGCAACACGCGTACCCCTTTAAACCTCCAATGTACCCCAGATTGAATTATAAGTATAATGTTAGATTAAATCGTGGCCTTCCATTTCAAGATCTTACGGTCAAGATTAGGTTTCACCTAAGGTTTAGTTTTCACCTAAGGGTTTGGTTTTCACATGATCCTCTTTAACCTGTACTTTTAAAACACATATGGGATATATGCTTATTTAGATGCTCCGGGAAGCAAAGCTAGCAATGAGAGTGGAGGACTGTGCCCTGGAACATTGTTTCTTGTCATATTAAGGCCATGCTTGGAAGTTGGAATGAGAGGATTGAAGCAAGGTAGTAATAATACAGAGTATGACCTGGAATGACCATTATCTTATCTTATTTAGGCCATGCTTAGAAATTGGAATGTGGTGAGGTGTAAAGTTCAGTGTAATAGGAATTGATATGGGATTATGTTAAGGGGGTAGTAAATAGGTTGGAAGACTTGGATGTGGTGGCTAACTTGCTATTGGGAGTTAGAACTGAGAGGAGGAAGCTATTGCTTTCTTTTGGGACCTGGGAGTATATTGAAACTCTAAGGGGTAGGTGAACCTATTACCTCCTTTTGATGTGTGCGGGGTTTTTTCCCCCTTTTTGTGTGTGGGGGTTGGGAAGGGGGAGAGAGAGAGAGAGAGAGAGAGAGATTAGATAGCCCTTTCGTACCATCTTACATCCTCTCTGTTGTAAAATATTTGTGGCACCTTCTATCTGTGGCTTTTTCGCACATAAGCATAACAATCTTTTTAGTCCATGGGTTCTCTCCATCTTCCTCATCCAGAGTGCCTCTTCTCATTTTCTCTCTTTCAAGCATGTTCAAACTATAACTTGACATTTCTTTTGAAATGGAGTAGCAGTTTACCACTTCACCTCATGTAGTAGTTTCCGTAACAGTTGACCCCCTAATTGATTTTACCTTATTACAAGCATATCTTAACTAACATATAAGTTGCTTATTTATGAACAACCTTGTTGCCTTTCTTGGGTTGAGTATTTACTGTCGAGTTTTCTGTTTTTATTTTATGGCAGAATGATCACATGGAGACTTCTAAACAGTTRCCAAAAAAGACCATGTCTTTCTTTGCTCATGTTGCCAACTGGGAAGCAGAGTTCTATGCAAAGGTCAATGATGATGTTTATGTAAATGTTGGTAAGCACAGATCAAATGCCCCTTGTTGAAATTGAAGTTTTCTTAACAGTTAACAGTACCCAACACCATGTTCCATGTTCTAGTCCCCAACATGGTCCTTTACTTCTTTTATCAACTCGCATTTTTTGTTTTTTATGTTCTGCATTGATCAAGCATCTCCTTCTGCATAATTCAGGTATACAGATGAAGTATTGAAACTTATGATCAATGTTCCCTGATGATCAATTATTTATTTATTTATTATTTTATTTTATTTTGGAAAGAATACATTAGTGAGGGTCTCTTAAAAATCATTTTGCTTTCTTTTGTAGAACTTTAGAGCCCCAATGGGCCCAACCTTACCATGATGTTCTGCACTTTTTGATTAACTTCATATACATCATGCATTTTTCTGATGATATATAGTGGGTGAATTTGATTATTGTCAATAGTTTTTGTAGAAYATTTTGGCTGAAATGTGCATTTGAATATTTTGATGCATGCGAAGCATCATCATCTTGGTTTGTTTAGGTTTTTGTCCATTCACATGTMATCATTTTTATGAAACTTGTCCTAGTTTTTGCAATCACCACACTTAATTGAATGAGACTTTCTTCTATACAGATGCCCTGGGAAATACACTTGCAAGTCATGTAAATACGCCTCGTGTCTATATGGGATGTATGAAGTCTGGTGAAGTTTTTTCTGAACCGTGAGTAATAGTACACATTGTATGATTAAAGGTGAAATATGTGAATGGAACTTTGATTAATATATTATCATTGCTTGTCGTTTTCAGGAACCAGAAATGGTATGAGCCAGAGTGGTGGAAATTTGGTGATGGAAAATCGTAAGTTCAGAAGACAGAAAGTAACTCATTTTTTTTAGCTATAAAAAATTGGTTTGCTATATAGAGAAACTTAATTGCCTCCTATAATCCAGCTTAGTGATTAGTTTCATTCTATCACTGTGAATCCTAGCTTAAAATTCCCTGTATTGTGTCCTGGAGTTCTGATTCAGCCTTTACTAATTATGCTGATCATCTTTATTGACATTTTGAATTAACCTCATGTAACGATTTTGTGTTTTAATAGGTATTTTCGCCATGCTTCTGGTGAAATATTTGTCATATCACAAGCACTGGCAAAATTTGTGTCAATAAATAGGTTAGTGAGTATGTCCTTGAAATAACCAAACTGCTGTTTGTTTCTAAATCTTGCCACCTGTCCATTTCATTTTAATTATGTTTGTGTATTGCATAGCATTCACCAGTTTTCAATCTGTTGACTTGGCAGACCTAATCTTCGCACTTATGCACATGACGATGTCAGTGTTGGCTCCTGGTTCATTGGACTCGATGTCAAGCATATTGATGAAAAGAAGTTTTGCTGTTCATCGTGGGCATCAGGTCCGTCTCAGGCTCCCTCTCTCTCCCACGCATATGCTCATAGCCTAAACACCCATAACAATTATCCTGACATATTAATGTGACATGATTTCTTTGATGGTTGGAGCCTTGGTGTATTGCATATGACTAGTAGAGTATAATGATTATGCATGTGCGTGCGCGCGCGCACACACACACACACACGTTCAAAATCTTGCATTACATGTTCAAAATCCTGCATCACCAGCATTTTGTATAGTTTCACATGCCCTGCATATTCATTTTAGCAGACATTTTTTCTGTTCATTCTTGGGCAGCCAGAATATTGACTAGTTTAGTTCAATTAGTTGTTTGTGTTTGACTTCCATTCCCATTCACTTTTTTCTTTGCAAGAGTCTTTGGCTATATTCATAGTTTCACAAGGCTCACTGTATTACTGAACAAAGTTTTTGTACACCAGGAGCAATTTGTGCAGGATTTTGATTAGTACCTCAAGTTCTTTCCTGATTGGACCGATTGCAACACATGAGAGCAGCTGGCAGCTGCTGATTTCTTTGAGGAGATTATTCTTTATTTTTTCACAGAGCCATGAGTGTAGTCCATATGATACATCGAAGCTCATACCTTCGCCTTTTATAGTATCCCGATTAGACACACTTAGAGTAGGTAGCTACAAATGAGTATAAAAAGTGATCCTAACTACAGCTAGCTTACAGGCCCTTCACACATATCTTGTTTGTATCGCAAAACTGATGCTATTTAGCATGTGTTTCTTTGTTTTCCCAGGGCGGGTTAGTTTGTAAAAGAGAGACAGTTATGTTAACCTTGCGGCCATAGATACAACCACCTTTCTGCTAACTGAGCTGTGTATAAAGTTATTATTGTTGTATATTTGTATGAATCTTCCCTGCACTATATCAGAAATTTGAGATTATGCCATTGAGAATAAGATGCTTTCAAATTTATCTGGTGTTCAGTATGCATTTCGTCAAGTATATTGTAAGGAGATCAATCAAGTTAGGTAAATAACGATTGGAACTTGAAAGGGTTACCGCTAGGGGTGATAATGAGCCTAGCTTTGGATATTTTGAGCTCACTTCGTGATGAATATCCCCAAGCTCGATCCAAGCTTCGGCCTTTTTTCGACCCTTAAAAATCAAGCTCAAAATACAATAAAACTCTACCGGAATTCGAAAACCATACCGGTATAATGACTTTTTTGAACATTTAATAGTTGATATCCTTGAATTTTCTTTTCTTTGTTAGACTTATCAGTGAGATACTGTTGAATTCATGTTATTAAGCTAAATGAAAAGGTAACAAAAATAATACAAGCTTGTTCGTGAACTTTCGAATAGCTGAGGCTCGGCTCATGAAAATCTCATTAACACCCCTAGTTACCGCATTCATTTCCAGAGTGACAGTTATTTTGTAAAGAAAATTAACAGACAACATTAAAAGCACTATATCTATCGAACCACAAAGGGATCTTATCCAYGTATGGCCTGTAATATTTTTAAAAATTGCAATACAATTTACATTATAACTTTTTCAATGACCAGGTGCAACTAGGATAGCAGTATGATACAAATAAAAGTGTAATTCTCTTATGCAAAGTTATTCTAATTCAATCATCATAAGTAATAGGGTATTTATACACATTCAGATAAGATCCCTCTGGTGCACAAGGACTAGAGAGCATAAGCCAGATGTTGTAAATCAACGGCATGTTGACTACTTTGTCCGTCAGAAAAGATGGCTACCGATGGGCTAAAAACATTCATGCTATCAATAACGCAAGGGGAGATAAGTCTACAAGAATCCAAAACATCCTCTATGATGAACTATTCAGGAAATGAGCCAGAGCTTTCTCTGTGTCGTTGTCGTGCATAAGAAGAACATCAGCAACATTGTTAGACGGAAACCCCATTTCTCGTAGGGTAGTGAAACCATTCACAAAATCTCGAATCTGCAAATGCCAAAAAAGGAAAAGGGCAATAAGGTTGCAGCATAGGGCCTGAGGAATAAACAGTTAAAAAAAAAAGACCTTATGCCCAAGAAATACAAGAAAGAAGAATGTTAGAGGATGCACAAGTCAACGCTAATTAAGACAAACTATCTGACTATAGTCGAACGAATTGCTCGTATTGGCCCAAAAAACATGAAACATCTCTAGACAGAACATAGGAGTATAGGACTGAATCCTCTTCTAGCTTCGCATCTACAGAATAACTAAAATTAATCTTTGGAACAAGATGAATACCAACTCCTTGCCCCCTTTCAACGAACACACACACAGAAGCTAACTAAGTGGCAATGTTCATGACACGGTACTTGTGAAATTGAACAAATTCTCTTCTGACAAACATTAAAAGCACAGAACCATACCTTAGTGGGATTGTCACCAAAAGCTGCGACTGCCAAAGAAACAGCTTCTCGATTAAGGCCTGATGCAATATATTTGCTCACAACAGGATCCACAGCAGGGGTCTGCAAGGGTTGATAAACTATGAGGGCTAGCAGAGACAATAGTTTTTGATAAAAATAAAAGTAAAAGAGAAACATAAAGACAGGTCAGATTCTGGGAATTTTAAGCAAACAATAAATTCAATTTTCATTTCTTTAAAGCTAGAAGGAACACTAATAAATTAATAATAATTTAATAAAAAGAAGGAAAAAAAGGCTGATGAATTAGTAGCTGACAGTTGATCCGATCCCTCCTAAACTAATAACATGTGTGTGCAATTATCCTGCATCAGCTATTGTTTTAAACACTTTCTTCTGAGTTCTGACTCAACAATCTTCTTTTACCCATTAATATATTTCCAACTACAAGCATATTTACCCTGTACTAAAATGCACAGATCAATTTCACTAAATAGCTTTCTTTTCAGTGTTTCTGTTGTTTGCTTCACTCGTACACCCCTCTCAGATTCTTGTAACAGAAACAAGCACTTTAGTATCCCCTTCTCCCTCAGAAAAAGGATATACTTGTAGTATAGTAAGCACAGCAGGTTGTAATTTCCCACAACCCAGTAGCACAATTCCACCCTCTAGAAAGTGTTTCCATCAGGCTAGTACAAAATCTAGTCTCCTTGGACCAAGGAAACCAATATGTCCACAACTATCAGGGCAAGACGCGCAAAATTTTTATGGAAAAATTCTACTACTACTTGAAAATTTGACTATTAATATCAGACAGTTGGGGCCAAAAACTTGATCTGAACCAAGATAATCTCAAAACAAAGATTGAAAAGCATAAAGACCAACTAGTATGCAAAAAAGTAGCGCAGAGAAGTAACTATTCTCTATCTTATCTGATATAGGTTGTTTAGGATGATACAGCAGACTAAACAACCCACAAATCTGAGAGAAAGTGGTTATCAGACTACAACAACCATTTGTCTCACCCATAATTCAAAAGCAACACATATAGTTACAAATGGGGTGGGGATAATTGGTAAGGTAAAACAAACAGCACACATCACCATATAAACATATAAAGGTCAGAACCAGTTCACAAGGCTCCCACGACAACAGAATATTGGAGAAGGACCTACTGTGCAYAACCTGACCTTTATTTTGACAAGAGGTTATTTTCAATTGTACTATCATTCATGTAATCTAAACTATGTACACAGAGCACATAAAGTTACCGTTGCCGGCATGGAATGTGATGTTCTTGATGGGAGATGTTCTGCTGCAAAGCGACTCCAGTTCTGGTTTTCTTTCTCTGCTTCAGCAAGTATCTTCTTCTCTAAATCGAAATCAAACTGAAATGTACTCCGTGGAATATCTCCCATATGAGGTAACAAATGAGGCTACAGCACAGAATAAAGCAGTAATGGAAAAATGTTAATTGACAAAAGCAAAGAAGACACTCAAGATATAGCTGCATGTCAACACATTAGTTTATACAACAGACTGTGACCTATACCATTATTGAAAACTGCCAATTAAGAGTGTTTAAACTACTGAAAATGAAGCAATGACCACCAGGGCAGATTTTATCTATGTCACCTAGACTTCACCATGGGCATCATGATCAGGTAAAAGTCTCATGTGTCTGCTATAATAAGTCATTAACTAACAAACTCAAGGATCTGGAAATGCTGTAGTTGTTAAAAATTTGAGTATAGACACATTGCTCTATTTTGCAATACTATAATTGTTTTGAAAAATCATTTTCATGATATAAAAAGACATAAGTGAAGACAATGAGGGAAAGGGTACAAAGTAATAAATATGGGAAAAGAGAGTCAATGAAATTCAGCTAGACCAAGTGGCTAACTAAACTTGGTCATCTACAAGACAAAGCTGCCTCTTTTATATAAATTACATACCCTAGCTAATAAAACTAATATCTACCCCTGTCTTCTCCTTTTTTTACTTAGAATTTAGCCGAGTGTGTTCACAAAGTAATTAACTTTAAGTGATGACTTTTTATCAAGCAATAAAAGCAGGTTATACTGTTTTATACTGGTCAGACCCAACTTTGAATACTTTTCTCTAGTGTATAGGAAGCAATAGAGTGCCTTACTGTAGTTGGAAATTGAATTTCGAATTTTCTGATCTCGAAGTCTTTGGTATCACTTCCAAATTTGAACCACCTCAACCCTCAGCTAGTTGATTTCCACGATCCAGTTTTAAAGTTAGAAATCGAAGTCCAAGGTTCAACACTACTCCAACTCCTCCAACTGCGCCTTGTCGCACACCACTGTATATTACAGTGGCCACAGTTTAAACACAATACATATTGTTACTACTATTAGTTATCCCTGGTGGATTGGAATATTTTTATGTCATTTTCCTAAATATCCCCTTAGGTATCATGCATTCATGCCAATGAAATTCGCCGAGCACTGTGCACTAGAATACTATATAAAGTGACACAAGGTTCAACCATCAATGGAAGTTTGCATATATAACAGCACTTGCGTAGTTGTGTGCAATCGTGTATGGAGGAAAGAGGATACAAGTCATAATGCAGAGATGAACATTTCATTGTCAAAACTCACAAACATCATAGTCACAATGATCATCGTTAAGACCAACAAAACCTGAATATATAAGGCGTTATGCATAAGTAGGAATATCAGAGTATCAGACTTACAGGAGGAGTGATCCTATACTCTGGCTTTATTTGAACCCTGATACCAGTTCCTGCCGAATGATTCCCAGTTCCTGCTGAAAGATTACTTACTCTCGATTTCAGGTCTTCGACTAATCAGACAAATACCGACAAAATCAATCAAAAGCCAATAAAATCTGCTTGCAAATTGCAAGATATCATGTTTGATAAAATTCCCTTTACAATCCCACAATTGACAAAACAATCAACCAACCAATTATACCCATGATCACATGTTACAAATTAAATTGAATTAATTACAACAATTTCCAATTCAACACCTCACATGCCAAATGCCCCAATCAAGAAAACCCCAATAACCAACTTCTTCCATAAATCATAAATCAAAGACACCCAGAAAACCCCATAAANCAGCAAGTATCTTCTTCTCTAAATCGAAATCAAACTGAAATGTACTCCGTGGAATATCTCCCATATGAGGTAACAAATGAGGCTACAGCACAGAAAAAAGCAGCAAGGGAAAAAGTTAATTAACAAAAGCAAAGAAGACACTCAAGATATAGCTGCATGTGAACACATTAGTTTATACAACAGACTGTGACCTATACCATTATTGAAAACTACTAATTAAGAATATTTAAACTACTGAAAATGAAGCAATGACCACCAGGGCAGATTTTATCTATGTCACCTAGACTTCACCATGGGCATCATGATCAGGTAAATCAAGTGTCTGCTATAATAAGTCGTTAACTAACAAACTCAAGGATTTGGAAATCTTGTAGTTGTTAGAAATTTGAGTATGGACACATTACTCTATTTTGCAATACTGTAATTGTTTTGAAAAATCATTTTCATGATATAAAAAGACATAAGTGAAGACAATGAGGGAAAGGGTGCAAAGTAATAAATATGGGAAAAGAGAGTCAATGAAATTCAGCTAGACCAAGTGGCTAACTAAACTTGGTCATCTACAAGACAAAGCTGCCTCTTCTATATAAATTACATACCCTAGCTAATAAAACTAATATCTACCCCTGTCTTCTCCTTCTATACTTAGAATCTGTAACTAGAGTTAAATATATGTACATACTCAAGTGGAAGAGTTGTGTAACATTACTGTTTGTACGAATGTCAAGGTGTCATGCATCAGACATAGGTATTTGAAGTGAAATTATGTGCCCTAATAGAACAGTAACTTGTTTGTCTTGACTCCTCTCCTCTTATCTTAATTATGTCAACCAATTCTCTTCCTTATCGCATCAAACAAATCTGATAACCATTTCAACATACTAGTCAATGACAAGCAGAAAGTATCTCAACCTCTCTTAGTATTAGGAAAAATCCTGGTTAGTGTTACTGATTCTAGGCAATGGCCTTAAGATCCTTTAGTTCTTCAAAACAATCAAGAAGCAGCAAGGCTGCACACGAAGAAACCACAAAATGAGGCCAGAATAAAGTGAATGAGGGGCATAGAATTTGGTTTACATCTAGTATATTTCTCCCTCTTTGTACTCTCCCTATGATAAGCCATAACCATATGCGATTTGGCAAACTTTTCAGGCTTTTACCCATTTTGTCTTTATAAACATATACATGTTAAGTCTAATATACATGCCTGACCAAAAACAACAGATGTCTAACTTTCTGAGTATTCAGACTAGCTAATGTAGCGGAGTGTGTTCACAAAGTAATTCACTTTAAGTGATGACTTTTTAACAAGCAATAAAGGCAGGTTATACTGTTTTATACTGGTCAGACCCAACTTTGAATACTTTTCTCTAGTGTATTGTATAGGAAGCAATAGAGCGCCTTACTGTAGTTGGAAATTGAATTTCGAATTTTCCAACCTCGAAGTCTTTGGTATCACTTCCAAATTTGAACCACCTCAACCCTCAGCTAGTTGGTTTCCACAATCCAATTTTAAAGTTAGATATCGAAGTCCAAGGCTCAACACTACTCCAACTCCTCCAACTGCACCTTGTTGCACACCACTGTATATTACAGTGGCCACAGTTTAAACACGATACATATTGTTACTACTATTAGTTATCCCTGGTGGATGGGAACATTTTTATGTCATTTTCCTAAATATCCCCTTAGGTATCATGCATTCATGCCAATGAAATTCGCCGAGCACTATGCACTAGAATACTAGATAAAGTAACACAAGGTTCAACCACCAATGGAAGTTTGCATATATAACAGCACTTGCATAGTTGTGAGCAATCGTGTATGGAGGAAAGAGGACACAAGTCATAATGCAAAGATGAACATTTCATTGTCAAAACTCACAAACATCATAGTCACAATGATCATCGTTAAGACCAACAAAACCTGAATATATAAGGTGTTATGCATAATTAGGAAGATCAGACTTACAGGAGGAGTGATCCTATACTCTGGCTTTATTTGAACCCTAATACCAGTTCCTGCTGAATGATTCCCAGTTCCTGCCGAATGATTCCCAGTTCCTGCTGAAAGATTACTTACTCTCGATTTCAGGTCCTCAACTAATCAGACAAATACCGACAAAATCAATCAACAACCAATAAAATCTGCTTGCTAATTGCAAGATATCATGTTTGATAAAATTCCCTTTACATCCCACAATTGACAAAACAATCAACCAACCAATTATACCCATGATCACATGTTACAAATTAAATTGAATTAATTACAACAATTTCCAATTTAACACCTCACATGCCAAATGCCCCAATCAAGAAAACCCCAATAACCAACTTCTTCCATAAATCATAAATCAAAGACACCCAGAAAACCCCAATAACTAGGGAAAATCGAAAACTTTCTCAACAACCCACATGAAAAAAAATCAAACTTTACACGAACAACAACAACAACAACAACAATTCCACAAACACATACAACATTAAAAGAGGATAATAAAGATGACTTACAAGAAGGAGGAGGAGCAGAAGACTGGTGATAAGGAGGAGCACGGGCAGGAGGAGCGCTTCCCGGCTGACCGATTGACCGATCTTAGGGTAAAGTGAGGAAAGATGAAGTTTTTGGTACATGGTATCTGAGGTCGTAGGTGAAGCACTGCTCGATGTCTGCTTGTGTTGTAGTCGTAATCCATCTTTGATTCTTCAACTTTTGCTCAAAAACCCAAATTTGATTTCAGTCAAGAATTCAATGTCAATCTAATTTTGCAATGAGAACGAAAGATGAGAAGAGATGATGTTCTCTACTGAATATTGATTGTTACGTTTCATGTTTTTTTACTTTACTTTGTGAAAAATATGAACAAGAAGGTTCCTTGTAATTTTGGTCCGTCAAAGAAAAGGGAAAAAACAAAAGCAAGAGATTTTATCATTTGAGTCACTTTTTCTTGTGGATCTTTGTGTTGACTTTAATAGCAAGAACTAGACCTCTTGGTGTTGTAGCTCGTGATCGAATCTTGAGAATCGAAAAAATTGTAGCAACAAATATGTTATTCATGTAATCAAATAATTATACAACCTTTTATCAAGATTAGTTCATTTGCAAAAAGTAATAAAATCTTTATAATAAGAGAATTAAAATACATAAATTAAGAAAAAATCTATATGGTAGCTCGAGATTTCACCTTTTACGTATGGTGGCGCACAAAATTTTCCTATTCATATATATGGTTTCAAATTTTGTAAATTACACTTAGTGACCTTGAGATTGCACTTTACATAACGATTTGTAATTTCCAATGAAAACTAATAAATGTTTATAGATCAAAAAGAATCTTGACCAAATAAGTCATCTTTGTTGCCACCTTCTTAGATTAGTATGTATCTAAAATTGACATTCCATTACAATTAATCAATAGCCACTGCAAGAATGAGTTTTCAAGAGAAAAAAAGCTTGATTCCACTAACAAAATCTAAACCACTTGTAATCATATCTTATTTCAAATCAAACAATTCACCTAACTCGTAAGAAAAAACAATTCAATCAAAATATCAGTGATCTTTTAAGATTTTAACACGAGACTCAACTCGACAACCCAACATTACATACACATGTCCACGAGAACCCAACACCACATGGATTGCTAAAAGTGTGTAGTATTTGTCTAGATCATGTTCATAATTGCTAGTCTACCACTCCAAAGCTTACTACCAAATTATCAAACGTAACGATTTGTAATTTCACTCATGCACTTTTGCACATACTTAATTTTAAATGAAAACAGAGAAACGTTTACAGATTTAATCACTCAGCTTTTTTGACACCTTCGTCTATATGTTAGTAAATAACTAATATTCCATTACAATTAATCAATAGCCACTACAATAATTTGTGTTTTTAACTGAAAAAAAATGCTCGATTCCACTATCAAAAATTTGAACTAATAATATCTTATTTAAAACCAAGCAAATTTTCAAAAACACGTCCATCAAAACAATTCAACCAAAATATCACCAGTCTTTTACACTTTCAAAACACACGATTCATCTCGACAACCCAACATTTCACCACATGTCCACAAGAACACAACACCACATGGATGCCTAAAATTTGCAATTGAACAATGAACAATGAAAACCAAAACCAACAATAGAAGTCAAAAAAACCCAAAGGAGAATGTTGAAAAAACAATAAGAAAAGAAAGAGTTGAGGTGGGAAGAAGGGCAAAGTGGCAAAGKGCAAAGGAAGGAGCTAGAATATTTAGCAAGCTTTCCATTTTAACACGTGTAAGGGAATTGACGTGGCTGATAGCCTGGCACCATTTCTTGCCCTTTTCCACCTTCTCATTTTTCCCTCTTTTTCTCGCTTTTTTTTTATTTTTTTATTTTTTGCTCTTTCTTACATTGCACAATGCCACAATTTTATTCATGAAATTAATTTCCCTCCTTTTTTTTCCTTCCTTCCTTCATTAGTTTCAATTTACCCACAAAGTGATTAATTATATCATACCAATTTTGTGCTTTTTTTCTCCAATTAAAGGATAAAGATTGTACCTTTGATTGTTTTTTTGTATACCCAGAATAAAAAAAATATGAACTTGCATTATTTCTATTAATTAACTGGGAAATTCTGGGCATTGTACTGTTTGTTCTTGCTCTCAGTTGTGTAAAAAGGATTCTTGTTATTTTTATACTAAGGTATGTCAATTTCTGGAAATTTTCAGCTCATTTTTGTATACTCTATTCTTTTTGAAAAAGTTTTTATTTTGCAGTTTGGTTGTTGAATTTGCCAATTTACAATGACATTTGTAACAAGAAAAAAAAAATTATCAAGGGAATTTGAGTCTTTGTGATCTGAGTCTTATGCCTGGTTGGTTTTAGTTTATTCAGTTAGTTAATGCTTAAAATTATCACATCTAATGTACTTGTGTGTGGCCCCCATTTTACACTTGAATGCTACTTTTAAGAACTAAGTTTCAGAAAAAAAATATTCAGAAAATTTCAAAAGGGATTATTGTTGTTTCCCAAATAGATTTGGTTTATTGATGATTGATTAGTGGTTATAATAGTCATGATTTATACTGTATCTTCTAGTGATTTACTAGTAACTCATCATTGCTGAAAACTTTRCAAGAAAAGGGAAATAGGCAATTACTGCAGGATTTRTGAATACCTATTTTGAGGCAGTTTTGAGCATATTGAATTTGACTTGTAAGAATTTTGGGCTCAAGCCATCATCTTATTAGCAAGTTCACAACATACTAGCATGATAACTTGGTGCATATGTAATATGTTGGATATTGTAATTAAGAACAACAGACATAGTCTATTACTGGAAATTGACTGAGTAAGCCTTTGAAGATAAGCTGTGGAATGCTGGCATTAATATAATTGATTTTGATGAAACCTTGAAATTGAAGCTTTTTAGACTGCCTAGTTTTGATGGGTTTGACTTAATCTGGAATAAGTTGGTTAAGTAGAAAGCACAATATTACTATATTGGGATGAATTAAAAGCTTTCGTTAATTCAGTGTAATGTCAAATTCAAGCCTTTAGTTTTCTGTTTTTTTTTTATAAAATTATTCTATGGATTTACAGACTTGCTGTTTGTTTGGGTTTGGACTGCAATGAACATAATCAGATGGCTCATTAAACTGGTTATGGTTTGTATTGGTTGTAAACTATATAATTCTGATCAATAAGAAATCCTTTTCTGTGGCAGGGGTAAGGCCGTATGTGGGCTTGTTTGCCCTTATCATGCTTAGGGAAGATGTTTCCTAAGGTAGTGGAGTAATGTTGTCGTGGATGTCAATGTACTTATGCAACACTACTATTAACTTCCTGCTTGCATTTATTTGTCAATGCAATCACTAATAATGATAGACATGACTCTTATGCTCATGTTTAAAATGATGAATGTATTTTGTAGTGATGTTTTACTCCATATGTGCAATGTGTACCTCAGTATTTACGAGCATTGCATTTATCCTTGCAAAGATCTTTGATAATATTATTATGTATATTGGATGCTTGATATTTGGTAAATACTGATCACTGATCAGTGGGATATTATTTGCTTAGTGTAGGACATTCTCATATTCTTCAACAAAGCTTTCAGGATCCTAAATCTGAAGCTCGTGCCACTTCATGGGTAACAGTGAAGGGGAGAAGCCTGCAAAACCTGAAAAGGCAGCTTCTCCTCCTCAGGTGAGTCATGGAATATTGTTTGACAGTAAATGTGTTCGTGAGTTTTAATTTTATGGTTTTGTACTATTTGATACTACTTTGGAATGTTATGATTTATTGTGCTGGTACATATAGATTTTACAGTCTGATTTTAGTTTGAATTCACAGGAACAGAGTAGCGTTCATGTTTATCCTGATTGGGCTGCTGTACAGGTTATGTTCTCTGTGGTTTACTAGTAATTTTATTGGCCTTGTTTTCTCTTTTATTTTGAAGAAGAATTTWGTTTTATTYYTGTTTTTTAYGCTAAAGAGACCTGTCGAGCATCTCTGGGAAGTGTGCTAGTGCTTTGCTGAGTTTTTGATGTTTGGTGGTGTAGGCATATTATGGGACAGGAGCTTTGCCACCACCTTACTTTAATCCAGCCGTTACATCTGGACATCCTGTTCAACCATACATGTGGGCACCGCCACAGGTAGTTGCATCCTTCTGCCATTATTTTACCTAGTTATTTTTGCATTTGTTTCTTCTAAGCACCTTTTGCGTAGTATGATTGAGGAAGTGGAAGCCCTGATCTCTGTGTCTGTGAGTTTTGTGTGTGTGTGTGTGTGGGGGGGTGCTTAATGCGATATCACTTTATTTGTTATTGATCGTTTGTTGATGTTTGGCTAGATGATGGCTCCATATGGATCTCCTTATGCTGCAATGTATCCACATGGAGGAATGTATGGGCCTCCTGCAGCACCTGTTGTAAGTTCATCTAACCCTTTCTTGCTGACTCCCCTTTAAACACTCCTAWAGACTAGAGCATGTACAACATAATGGGATRTAATTTATGACGAAGATATTCAATATACAATTAGCCTAACATCCTTGGTTTGCGTACATTSCCAATCTTGGATACTTGCACAAATCTAAAGGAGGGGGACGGGGGACCATATTCCATTTTAAGATGAAAGAATCACTAGGTTTATTCACTTTTTCAAATGGATTGATTTTTTTTCCCTTTTTCTGCGCAATCTATTCATATTGTTTGTTCTCAATCCAAATTGATATGTTGTCTTTGATCAAGAACAGTCAAAGTGTTTGATTTGTTTCTTCAGAAACCACATCAGGATTTCAGGAATGCCACATGGATGACTCTGCTGTATTTTTAAGTGTWTGCAGGTTGCAACTCCCTTAACTGTAGAAGCTTCAGCTAAATCATCTGGAAAAGAAAATGGATCTGAAAAGGTGACTAAGGAATCTGATGTTCATGTGACATCAGGCAATGGCAATGCTAATGCTGAGAGTGCTGGGGATAAAGGTGTCCAAGTCCCGGCGCAGAGGTATATCCTCAAATTCTTCCATCCTCGTTGCAAAATTTCAATGARTCATTGCAAAAGATTTCAGAATTGTTGTTCTAGTCTGGGCATCTGGCTGAGCTGAACATTCTCTAGTAAAAGTTCCTTCTAAAGTTAGGATATCTCTTATTAATAAGTAAAAAGGTTATCAGATTCTCAGCTTGTCCCACCGACCAATTCTAATCATTTAATATTCACCTTACAAATGAGAAACCACATTGTATGCACAGATTGTCCTTAGGTTGTTTCAGTTGGTCTCCCTCTTCCTCAAACTGGTTTTGGAGTTACATATGCCATTTTAATTCGAAATTCCGAATTTAAATGAATGTGTGGTGAACTGGTATTACGGACTGATTATCTAATGGAGGTATTATGAAGAATACAAAAGACTTATGTTATTCAAACTTTCAAGAGGCTAGATTTTCTCCCAAAAAGTAACTAGAACACTCAAACAATTTCTTCCCACCCTTCCCTAGTATTGCATACAAATCACTTAATTTAGGCTACGTTCAGTTCGTCTGAATTTTTTCTTATCTGATCAAATTTGATCTGAACTGAAATTTTCTGATCTGATCTGATCTGATTTGAAATTTTCTGATGTGATCTGATCTAATATGAATTTTCCTAATCTAATCTGATCTGAACTCTTTTTTTTAATAAGCACTAGAATGCTTGAATAAGTTGAACTGAACATAGCCTTAGACTATCCTGCCTTGACATTGGTTGGCTTGCCATTGAAGCCTCCTGTTATTGTTAGTCTATGGAGAACCCCCAAATCTCCAAACGTGTTCTCTGGACACTTCATGTCTATATTTAAAGAAATCACTGGCAGGGGGAAGTGCAKGGTGAGACTGTGACTAACAGAACTTTCTTTGTAAGAATCAAGGCACAGAAAATTATTATAGGGGCCAAACATAATTGTATATTCAGATATGYATTGAGTAGGAGTTAAAAGGACACCAATTATAATTTTATTTGGTGATTTTAACACATAAAAGCTATAATACGTAAATACCCTGTCAGAGACGCTTGATCATTAGATGAGCTTAATGCATCTTTCACTGACGCTGGTGGAAAAGATGATAACAGCATTGTCCAATTATTCTGGCTTAGTCCTTTGTTACCTCTCTTATGATGGAGCTTTTCTCTGAGTTGAAGCTAAGTTAAGACTTGTTTATTCACTTTTGATGTATAGTACTGATGGTGGAACTGAAGGTTCTTATGATAGAAGCGATGATAGTGGGACAAGAGTAAGGACACATCCACTCTCAGCAAGTTTTGTTGGCTTCGTTGATATGGGAAGCTTTGAATTGATATTTTCTTTCTATTCCAGGAGGACAATAGTAGTAAAAGTGGTAATGGGCTGTCCGACACAGGTACAGGTCTGTACAAAACTTTTGGTTTTTAGTCTCTGGACTCTCTGCAAATTATTATCTGTGACCTGACTAACTATGTCATCATCAATCTATCACTTTGGTAATGGATCATCTAAAACCACTCATCTGTTCCCACTATTGATGCRKTGATTACTGAAAGTTTGTGTGGTAAACTTAAGGAATTGTTATKYTTTTGGCAACTTYAGTTTCCCAGTTTCCATTTGTAGAGAGTCAACACTGTGGTAAAGTGATATTTCAGGAATTATGACAATAGATACAGCTCCCTACTTTCTTTTACCATTTGAAACTTTCTGTGTCATTATTTTGAATCTTTTTTCTTGTAAACTAGCTGATATGTATAAGTGCTCAAGTACATATTGGAACATTATATATGTATTGCTGTTGGAAAAGAATATGGAATTCTCAAGCATTGTCATTTCTTTTTGCTCGGTTTCTATGCCCAAGTCAATTGATTTCTGTTGCTGATTAGTTTGGCTGGTTATTTGTTTGTGCTAAGGCACATGTAACATGCAGATGAACAGTGTAGTTCCAGGATTTCCTATGGCTTCTGTGAAACCTGTGGGAGGCTCTCCTTTGCCCATGCTGGAGATGAATCATTGTTCTGGTGCAGGAGTTCATGCGAATACCGTAGATACTGCTGCACATTGTGCACCCAGGGCCTCTGGTATTGGCTTACAGGTCCTGCACTAGCATYATGTTTCAATATTTTTTCATTCTTGTGTTTGAATCGAGATTCTATATGTGCTATATATTGTTACTCAGATAGTCAAAGTGTCATGTGAGGAGCAGGAGATAGTTGGTAAAAGGTACATATATGTTCATTGACAATACCTCTATAGGTTGTATAGTTAGACATTCAATCCAGTCATAGATTGTTTCGTGTTGCATCACTTGTATGAATTGTTGCAAAAGATCATTGTACAGAAATGTAATTCTGGACAAGTGTACGCATTTTTTAGGAGAGACATACATATATTGGAAGTCATAACTGAAACTCTGACTTTTGACTTTTGGATGTAGGTACACCCATTTGGTTTAAATAACCATTCATTGGTTTTCATGTTTGCTCATGTAAATTGGTATATGACTTTACACTAATTTTTAAATCTTCGTCAAAATTAGAATGTTAGAGGTCTTTGTATCATTAGCTTAAAAGGCAAGTGAATGCGACTAGGACATTGCAAAACACCCCATTGGAGATTATTTTATGTATACTGCAACTTTGGATATGAAGACGAGGACTAGTTTGTTGCTGCAACTGCCATGTTAAATATGATTTTATGTTGGCAATGTTGCTGTTCTGCTTATATTTTGCATGACATACTCTATAGATTGAGCTCAGATCTGGAATTTTTTGGCGCTTCATGTTCACATGGGCTGAAGTAAACTGCAAAGTATTYTACAGGCAATATTGACATGTGTGTTACCTCAGGATGAAAGAGAGATAAAACGGGAAAAGAGGAAGCAATCAAACAGAGAATCTGCCAGAAGATCGAGGTTGAGAAAGCAGGTTGAAAGATATTAGCAAAAAAGTTTGAGTTCGTTTTTTTTTTTTTTTTTTTTTCCCAACGTAGTCTTTTCTTCCATCTTATCGCTAATTTGTTTCTTTTTTATGCAGGCTGAAATGGAAGACCTTGGGAGAAAAGTGGATGCTTTGAATATYGAGAATTTGGCCCTKAGATCTGAAATTAATAAGTTGATGGAAGATTCAGAGAAAGTGAAATCAGAAAATGCTGCAATAATGGTAATATCCTTCATCCTTGTTCTCATTTTTAGTATTTTTAATTTTTTACTAATTTAGAAATTCATAATAGTAGTACAATTATTCTAGTGATTGGTAATTATATTTTGCATAGTAAACAGACAGCGAAATTGAGGCATGTGATAGAAAGGCAGGGTAGTGTTGCAGAAAATCAGGATATGGTGTTCTTTGTCAATACTTAATTGATTATATAAAACATCACTAAGTATTTTATAGATGCTTTAGCAATTAAAATTAGTTTGTTATTGAGGGAAAAAACAGCTACAAAACCTTCAAAGACTGAAACAAGTAATATGTTGACATATTTTTCTCTACTGTTATCAATTGTGTTGTAGGAGAAGYTAAAGAATTTGCAAGGACACGGAGATGAAATGGTTTCTGATAGGAAGGGTGGTCAAGAAATATCACATATCAATACTGAGAACTTGCTGTCTAGAGTAAACAACTCAGACTCCAATGGAGTGCACGAGCAAGGCGAAGACAGATGAAAACTGTAGATTATGTCTATAAATAACCCAGTCTATGTTCATGTTCCTTTTGTCGGAGAGATCTCTGCAGACATAAGCTGACCTAGAGGTCAGTTTTGTAGTGCCCAATGAATTGTGACCTTTAAATCATGGCTAACACTTATCACTAAAATAGTTGGTACAGAATAGGCAGATTGTTAGTGTGTAGTCACATAGTCATGTTGTGTTGTATGCTGTATGAGTTGTACACCAAATTGTATCCTGGTTGAAAGTCAGTTTGCTGGGTGCATGCTGTGTATAATAAGGAGTTTTCTTCTTTCCTTCTTTGTCCTGAATTTATCGATGAATTTGTGGATTGATGTACTATTCTATGTTACAACTCATCGGTAAAGATGGCTCTAGGTCCATCAAGCCTCGCCAAGTCCACGTGCCTGAGGCCCACAAATAATGTGCTCCTTGCCTAAACGGCCGGTCTAGGCGTTGGCCTAGCCTTATCAGCATGCCTATTGTGCTGCCTTGCATTGTATTTGTGTGCTTAGACTGAATATTGAAAAACTAGTGTTTTAGGAATGGTCTTTGCTTTGAAATTAAGAGTGGTTTACTGGTTGAGATGTGGCTCATGGGCTTGTGGCGTGACGTGAAGAATAATATGTCATGCTTATCTTGTGCTATGATTTTATTTTTTTCCAATACTTACCATGTTAGGTCGTGTCGTGCTCGACCAAGTGTCGGTTTTCCTAATCAACTTGTCATGACAAAAGCACAAGTGTTGGATTTTATGGTACAAGTATTGCGTTGGCAAGTGCAGTGAAATGAATTGAAGTGATCCATATCATTAAGCAAGTTGATTTTCATTGGTGATCAAGAGTATTATGTTGTCACGGTTACCAAGTTGGTCATAACATATTGAAATTCATATATGTAAACTATGTAGTAATGACTAATGATTAATGAATTGGTGCTTAGGAATTGGGACAATTAGGAAGTGTCTTTTTTATCTTTTTCTTTCAAATCTATCCGYGAATGTAATTGATAGACATGATAATTCAATTTCTCCATTTGACATTGTGTATACAATTCGAAASCATAAAAAGTTGAACTATATTGTAATAAATTCTATACTAATAAAAGGAAAAAGTGTTTGCTAATAAGAAAATGAAATATTGTAACTTAGTAAGTTTGTAACACAATGATTACTACAAAGCAATTTTCACGGTTTTTGAGGAAGTGATTTAACGTYATAAATGAGTATTTTAATTCAAAAAAATTAATACGAACAAAAATGAAGTTATATGTTGTTATTCATAAAACCAATTTAATTAAAATGTTAGTTTTACACACAATAATCTTTTTGTCAAAATGTTTGTAAAATAGTTTGTTGCAATTACCTCATTACGAAGAAATTTTGAACAAAAAATGATATTCTTTTCGTCCCATAAAGATTGCAACATACATAGAAAATAGGTGCATCACACATTCCCTCATTGAAATTTTGAGTTCTAAACCCCTCAAAATTAAACCCACTTTTTACGTTTTGAGTTCTTAAGTCTAAACCCCTAAACCTAGTGAAGCACATTAGCAGTTTAGCACAACAGAAGAGAAGAGAAAGAACAAACATTTTCCAAAATCAAAGGTTTCTATAACAACAAGGTACTCTCTCTCTCTCTCTCTCTCTCAACTATTTTTTTTTTTGGATGGGGCAATTCTATTCTTTTGATGTTTGATTTGATGCTGAATTCAATATATACATGATATTCTGGTTTTTTTACTATTGAATCAAATTCTGATTACACAAATATTAGCTTAGGGTATGTTGTTAGTGTGACTTTACTCCCTATATTAATTGATGATTATTGGGCGTTATTGTTTCTTCCGCAACTTATCAACGGTCAATCAACTAATACCTAAATTTACCCGCCAAAATGTGTTCTTTCTCAATGAGGAATYGTGTAACGACATTTTAGATTCATACCCAGATCGCAGAACCTTGAAAAAGCTTCATGCCAAGATATTGACCCACCRAAATCTTTATTTAAACCCTAGTGTTCGACTTAAGTTGATCAGGGCGTATGCCGGTGTCGGGTTATTGGGCTTTGCCCGCCATCTGTTCGATGAAAGTCCTGAAAGAAATGTTATATTTTACAATGTTATGATTAGGAGCTATGTAACCCACCAACTGTACCAAGATGCTTTGAGTGTGTTTAAGAGTATGTCAAGAACTGTAGTTAGACCTGATCATTATACGTACCCRTGTGTGCTGAAAGCGTGTTCCTGGTCGGAGAATTTGTGGGTTGGTTCGCAAATTCATGCTGCGGTTTGTAAAGTTGGGCTTAACTTGAATTTGTTTGTTGGGAATGGCTTGATTGCTATGTATGGGAAGTGTGATTGTTTGATGGWTGCTAGAAAGGTTCTTGATGAAATGCTTGTCAAAGATGTTGTATCCTGGAACTCAATGGTTGCTGGGTATGCACAAAAAGGGCATTTTGATGATGCACTGAAAGTCTGTCGAGAAATGGAGTCGATGAAGTTGAGTGCTGATGCCGGCACTATGGCAAGTTTACTTCCAGCTGTTACTAGCACGTCTTCTGAAAATGTCGCTTTTGTCACGAAAATGTTTGAGAATATGGAGAAGAAGAGTCTGGTGTCTTGGAATGTAATGATAGCTGTTTATGTGAATAATTCCATGGCAGCAGAAGCCATCGCGCTTTATTCCCGAATGGAAGCTAGTGGAATTGAGCCAGATGGGGTGACTTGTACGAGTATTCTTCCTGCTTGCGGAGATCTTTTGGCTTTTTCACTAGGTAGAAAGATACATAAATATGTTGAGACGAAAAGGATTCTTCCAAATTTGTCTGTAGGGAATGCATTAATTAACATGTATGCCAAGTGTAGTTGCCTGAAGGAAGCAAGGGAAGTGTTTGATTCTATGCCAATGCATGATGTTATTTCTTGGACTTCTATGATTTCTGCATATGGTGTGAGTGGACAAGGCCAAGAAGCTGTTGCCCTTTTCTCGAGAATGAGAGATTGCTTAATTCCTGATTCCATTGCATTTGTTGCTGTTATGTCAGCTTGCAGTCATTCAGGGATGTTAGAAGAGGGCCGGCACTCCTATAAATTAATGACTGAAGTATACAATATATCCCCAAGGTTAGAGCATTATTGTTGCATGGTTGATCTCTTAGGACGGGCAGGGAAAGTTGATGAGGCTTTCTCTTTCATCAAGGAGATGTCAGTTGAGCCAAATGAAAGAGTATGGGGAGCTCTACTGGGTGCTTGTCGTGTCCATTGCAATATGACTATTGGCTTGATAGCTGCTGACCATCTTTTTCAAATGGCTCCTAGGGAGGCTGGGTACTATGTGTTGCTATCTAACATTTATGCTAAAGCAGGAAAATGGAAGGAGGTTAGCACAATCAGAACATTGATGAAAAGCAAAGGTATGAACAAAACTCCAGGCATTAGTAATGTGGAACACCAAGGTCTGGTTTACACATTCTTTGCCGGCGATAGATCACATCCACAATCTAAGGAAATTTATGAAAAGCTTCATGCGTTAATGGGTAAAATGAAGGAGGAAGGCTATGTTCCTGAGATGGATTTTGCTCTTCATGATGTAGAAGAAGAGGATAAAGAAGGCCATCTTAAGGTTCACAGTGAGAAGTTGGCTATTGTCTTTGCTCTTATCAATATCAGGCCACCAAATCCTATCAGGATTACCAAGAATCTTCGTATATGTGGAGATTGCCATGTGGCAATCAAGTTCATATCCAAGATCACTAAACGGGAGATTATTGTGAGGGATACCAATAGGTTTCATATCTTCAAAAACGGGGCCTGTTCATGTGGTGATTATTGGTAACTTGTGTACAGAAATCTGCTCAAGCTATTGGATTCGGTAAGGGGTATTATTATTGGAAGGGTAGTTACGGGGGTTAATGTTTCGCTCTCCTCAAGACCCACAATTTGAGGGTGCATTCGGTGGTGAAATTTTGAGGGCGCATTGTTTCAAGCAGTGGCTCGTTTCATGCATTTTTGGTGGCCACAAAGAGCTCCCATTCTTTATTAGGTTTTATGATTATGCATCAACTTTATTGATACCTTGGTTACGGAAATGTGATAATTATTGAGTAATTTTCCTGTCCTATAGTGAATTGTCTTCTTTGCAATGTGAAATATTGAAATTTAGTGCTATGAAGCCTGTGATAGTTGATGCAACGAAGAAACATTCTTAACTGAAATTTGATGGATTTTACTAGCCAGTTGATGTTAATTTGCAGTTATGTGTTTAAGTGAATGTAGTTCGATGCCTTTTAGTTCTGGAATTTTATTGTTGGTTTTATGAATGACAAGTTTGAATAGGAGGAAAAATGACAAGGGGAACAATACCTGATAAGTGGTCAATGAGGCTTCTCTGGGCTTGTGCTATCGGAAGTGCAATGGGTAAATACCATATTTCTTTGCTCCACTTTTTCAATTTTGGTTCCTTCAAACTTGTTGCTTATATTTTTGCCTGCTCCATTTTGAATTTTGTAGGTTTGTACATGGTTGCTGTWGAAAGGCAAATGAAGAATAGAGATAAAATGATGGCAGAAATGGGTTCCCTCGAGTCTGGTGGCGATTCTGGCGATGATGTTTGATTAAGAAATTCAATATCAGAGGATTAAATTTTTATCTTGAAGTTCAGTTTAAAATGCACTTCTAATCGGTTAATCACACTCAGCAGTTCTAATTTTCTTGGTAAATGTTCAGAGTAAATTGACTGTACTGTCTCTTATACACATCTTCTAATCGGTTAATCACACTCAGCAGTTCTAATTTTCTTGGTAAATGTTCAGAGTAAATTGACTGTACTGAATAAGTGAATATTTGTTCTTAACATTTGATTATCGATTGAGAAGATTCAGTTTTGCATGACTAAAAAGACTGAGAGTTCAGAGGCAATATTTTTTGTTCTCTTCTTCCCAAAATCGTTACCAGATGCTCACGTCATCCTTATTGTTTAAAAATTATAAATGTTTCAAATGACGAACTGGGTACAACTTGGTGCACTTTGGCATCCCTGCAAAATAAAGTCCCTGCAAAATAAAGTCAGGTGAAGGGTTTCACCACAAGCGTGTATTGGGACAAGTCTTCCCTTGTTATTTTTTACCAGAGGTTGCTCTTAGGATTTGAACCTATGACCTTACAGTCACACAACACCACCTAACCTGTACAAATGGCGATTGGCGAATTTCTGCTCACTAAATGTTCAAATTTTATAAATWGTATGGCCCATATTCTATTTTTGGGGTAAGAGTTTAGATTACATCAACCTTACATGATAGTATACACGAAATTTGGGACAAAAGTAACATTATTASAACAGCTAATACARGGTATTCCTAGAGCTAATAAATATGGAGGGATGAAGGATATACAGTATACACGAAACATAAGCGACATWTGGTCCTATAGTCACAAGCCAAAGTCGTTTGCACCGAAAAATGCAGTACTGAATTGTCTTGTGTTCAAGTCACTAACATCATAAGCAGGCCCGAAGCGGTCGAGCCACTGAGTCGGACTCGGTGTTTCAATTTCCTCCACCCACTCTGAAGTCATATCAATATCATCAAGCTGGATAGGATCCACGTCGAAAGACTTGTTCCTGGTTCTTCCTAACTTCAGGTTGTAATTTATGTAGCTGAGGTCACTCAATGCTTCTTTGTCGATTTTGTTCCGCTTCTCACAATGAATTTCCTGGAATGTATTCCATTGCTTGTCGAATGTTGAAGTGCTGCAGACTTGACTGAGGATTCTTATGGCTACCTTTTGTAATACAGGAGCTGAATCTCCATATTGCTCCCACCATTCTCCTACAAATGTACAAAAAACTTAATTGGAAGGTGAACACAGACACTTAACCCATTTTGCATAAAGCCTCGACATTACGAGAAAATTTATAATATGAGATTTATACAATGAAAACATAATTACCCCAAATCAAATATCTGATCCCTAATCCAAACATAAAATGGAATTATTTTTTTTCCCCAAGATATTGCAAATAAGAATGGAAATTCCAATTATGCTTTCAGTTTGGAAAATATTTTCCAGCATACCATCCACGTAAAATCAGTATGCAAAAAAGGATAATTCGCTACTAGCAGTAGCAAATCACCGAGAGCAGTCAGGAGAGGGAGCAAAAACAGAGTGAAAGTGAGAAAAGAGAGCAGAAAGAGTGAGTGTCAGACATCTTCATCAAACATCATAAAGGCACACACATCATCATATATTCAATTCATACTCACAAAGTAATCTGGCATTTTGGTTTTACTTTTTTCCATTTCATTAGTCATTTGTTTTTTATATCAGTTTGCAATCTCATTAATCTGAACTCGCTACTGGCAATAGCGAATTGCTCTGGTATAGCGATTTTGCTCTTCAATAAAATGTATTCAATTCAAGCTCAAACTAATTCACTACTGGCGATAGCAAACTACAACCAGTACAAGGTAGCGATTTACAAGGTAAATTYGCTATCGCCAGTAGCGAATTGTACCTGTAATTCGCTACTGGTGATAGGCTGATAGCGAAGTTGGATGAATTTTTTTATTTTTTTATTTAAAAAAAAAAAAAAATAATCCTACGTGGACGGTATCATGGGAAATACTTTCCCAACTGAAGCAAAATGGGAATTTGGCAAACGTTTGCCATATTGAGGGGAAAAAATCACATAAAATCAAATGGAGAATCTAATGAAGTAATGGTCACTCCTAATAAATCGATTATGATTATCTCACCTGAAAACAACATTCTCTCAAACCCAATATAACTTGACAGAATCCTGTTTGAGATGGGATAAGGAGGTGTACTAACTAAATTTTAAGGTTCTACTTTGAGGAGTTCTCACCAGGGCCACCACCTTAACAATAGTTGCATTAACAAGAGGAAGAAGAGCAACATATGCAGCAGGTATGTGGTCGTCCGATCCTAACAAGAGCAGCAAGCAGACTAATCTCCCGTAAGAAGGTATACTAACTTATTGTAAAGTAAGTTCGATACTTATATCCCAATCTTCATGATAATGYAACTCAATCCCAAACAAGAAAGTAATGTTCTTGATTAATACTATTCATTAACAAGTAAACTAATTAACACCACTGAGTAAACCCTGCTAAACAGGAAATTTATCGGCATAACATAACCCACATTAACCCAAAGCAATAGATCATGACTCATGAATTATAGACAACRTTTAGATTGAGCAGTAGGATGAGCTCATAAAATTACGTATTAATATATAATTGAGGGATTTGGGTAAAGCAAACGATCCWTTCTCTTAGAAAATATCAAGCGAAAGTGAAAGTATATTGCATCAAAATTTCAAGAATGTTGAGCTGAAACGTACCAGGTGCAACTGTATCACGGGCTTCTTTTGCCAGATTACAACCAAACATTCCAGTAGCACGCTGAAACAAAAGAATCTGATTAGTGATGTTGTGCCTTAACTCAGGTGTCGGAAGCAGTTTTTCCAAGACATTGAAGAAGTCTTCTTTTATAGCAGCCAGGAACTTGACTTCAGGATTATATTGGATGCAAGGGTTTAAAAACGCAGCAGCTGAATGTAATGATGTATGAAGCTGGTTGTGCCACCTTTTATCCACTATATCTACTAGCGTCTTACACTTGCTCTCATCCATAATGTAATACGTTCTTATTGATTCCTTGGCCTTTGTCATTAGCTCATAAATGAASCCAGCAGCAGGTTTCCCGTCAGCCACTTCCCTCAAAATTCTCAAAAATGGCTCAGAAACAGCAATACATTCTTCAACTAGTCTCCAGAATTCATTGTCATCCAAAATTGCTGCACAAGATATGCTCTGTTGTTTATTCACACAAGCGGAGGTTACTGAATAGTCGGCACTGTTGACCATAAGTTTCAGCTTAGTTCTATGCTTAAACARYGCTTGCAGTGAAAGGAAGTTGGAGATGGACTTGGTAATGCCTGTTCTAATTACATCTTGGCCCGCTGTAAACTTCTTCATAAATTCAAGCAAAGCCATACTATTGTAGATAAATCTAGTGACGGTTTGTGCCTGTATAATACATCTATCCACCCAATCAATCTTGCAAAAATCATCTAGTATCAGATTTATGCAGTTAGAAGCACATGGAGAAATGAAGACTGTTCCATTGTTCTGCAGAATGTGGTTAGCAACACCRCTATAACTCAGTGGCCCATCAATGATAATCTGAACCACATTCTCTTGACCAATTTCTTGAACGACAGAATCAAATAGATCAGCCAAAGATTTAGTGTTCTTGAAATAGGAGGAGGCATCCACGGACTTGTGAAAAAATGTTCTTGAAGGAGAAGAAACCAAAAAATTGACCATTGCTCGTGATTTATTATCAGTCCATGTGTCTGCAATCACAGTACAACCTGTTCTAACCCACTCTTTCTCGGTGTCCTTCAACCCCAGATTCAACTTAGACTTCAGTCTTTCCAACCACGTGGTCTTCAGTGTTTCAGTAGAAGGACCGGAGAAACCAGAACCACATTTTCCTATCGCTTCAATCATTAGCTGGTAAGAAGAAGATCGYGCSACGCTRAAATCCAACTTATTCTCAAAGAAAAACAAAGCAATACTTTCCTCTGCATTCTCTTGGTCACCTAACGAGGAAGAAAAATTATCTATTTGGCTTAATGCAGGAATCACTCTTGCAATGGGAGATGTCGTCTCTACAAACAACAGAGGTTTGCTCGGKGGAATACTCCCTGGAGAACTAGTTTCAGCAAGCAACTTTGGCTTCTTACCAAGAGGGATCTCTCTAATTTCTTCTTTTGTTGCAATGATAGCCCTAACTCTGTCAGTTACATCATCTCTTACTTTGCTGCATGGATTCACTCCCTTACTGGGAAGCCGAGACAAATGATGCTTCAATCTACTGATGCCTCCATTCAAAATTCTCATACAAAACTTGCATCTCACCTTGTTGCCATCCAGCTTATCAGCATACTCCCAACATACGTCCTTTTCACGAACCACTATAACAAGATAGGTGTGAATCAACCTCTATAAAGATTAAAGAAAGTGCTTGGGGCACAATGTCTTTGTATTTCTATAAAGAATGTATATGTATAGCACACTGAAGTGTTTAGCTGTTTATGTATCGATTAAACAGACATACTTACTTATGATGACTGATGCTGGAAAACATAACCATCTATTGTGGATTTATAGTAATCTGCAATTCTGCACACTGCATTAACATTGAAACAAGATCAGTTACAGGAGATCTCCATTCTGTCAATAAAAGTTGCAATAGAGAGTCGGACAACAAAAATGTTAAGACATTTAGGCTATGTTTCTTTGGAATGAAACGGACCTGAACTAAAATACCATGGAATAAAATCTGGAGAAACAGGGCCTTAGACAAAAATAGATTTTAAGATGTAGTATTTCACAAATTTTATGTTTAACAAAGTGTTTTCATGCAATAAAAAAAAAAATTAATTAAAAAGTGTTTTCTTTCTCACAAAATGATGATTTTAGAAGGTATTCATCAACAAATAGTCAATAAATAAATACATCAAATTTGACAAGTAATTTAGCATATATACCTATATAATTCCAAATTAAGTTATACAAAGTACTCCGTATTGAAATCTTAAACGCTGCACACAATCATACACATATTATTATGCTACTCTGTGCCTCATTATATTTTTACTAAAAAAAAAACTTAAATTTGTACTCCGTAGTTCAAAACAGAGAAATGATTTCGGCACTCCTCCCTCTCCTTCTCACAAGAAATACAGGTGAGTGAGAGGGAGAGCAGTGCGAAAATGGTTTGGAGAGTTCGGAAATCATCTTGATTCCTCACCCTCAAAACGCAGGATTTTAAATTCTTAAAGTCATTTTCTTAAAACAGACTTTTCAAATCTTAGATCATCACCACCATTGTAATCACTTCTTTCTTCTTCAATTTTTTGTCTCATAATATTGTCCTAGATATAAAATGTGCTTTATTAAAATTAAAATTTAGGAGGAAAAAAATTCAACTTATCTCCCTAATTTCGATGATCAATAATTTGATGATACAGATACATAGTCTAGCAAAGGGGTTCATCCTAATCGAGTGGCTTATTTTTAAAAAACCAAAAATTAATCTAAATGGTTCACTCATCATATAATTACATTACATTATATATAATTAAAAAAAAAAAACTCCAATTCGTTCATTCAGCTGAAATTCAATGTAATTGCATACTCCAATAACAAATTCATGATAACTAAACATTCAATCAATGTAAATATTGTAATCACTAATCATGATCAGACAAACTAAATATACTTATTTCATGAACTTTGTATAATTCATTTCAAAATCTAATCTAATTATAATCTGGTCTTCAATATAAACACTGAGTATCAAGTCTAAAAATAGTGATGATATAAAAATAGAATGAGAAGAAAACGAGAAGAGAGAGAAATGATTTCATTCGACTTACAGCGGAGATTTTGAAGAGCGAGAAAAATCCGATTTGCAGGTTGAAGCTCGCAAGTTTACATATCGCGCGATATTTTAACGCGATTTTTAGGGTTTCTTCTTCTTCTTCTCTCTACTCTCTAAGTATTTTTCCCTTTCTATTTTTTTTTTTTCGTTTTGCCGTTATTTTTTACAGTTTACAACCAAAGAGATGATATCGTGTGTCGCGGGTTATCTTGTGTAGTTGTGCGATATAAACGGCGTCGTTGCAAAAGTTGACTCGATCACAATTCGTAATTTTGTAGCATGAGCATGGACAGGGTAGGGGATTACTATTCGAAATCCGTTTTTACTGGAATCAAAGTACACATTTCGTGTGACTTCCCGTATTACCCTTGCTCCCAATATATACCACCACCACCAAGCCACCTTGCAACCACCCAGGCAACCACGCAACCACCATCTTGACCCACGCGCAACCACTCTAGAAAAACAAAAAAATTAATATGGGGGTGGCGTCCAACCAAGTGCCATTGGTTTAAAGTCCAAACAAAAAAAAATTAATATGGGGTTGGGCGCCTGGGCCAGGCGTGGCAACCATGGTTGGCTCGCCCAAGCCTTCACTTCAATTTTTTATTTATTTTTTGTCGTTCTAAAGTAAAAAAAAAAAAAAAAAGTTTTTAGGGTGATGTTTGTTGGTGGTATAGTGGTGTTGGGTGGTGTTTCCGGTGGTAGGATGTCTTGTGGTGGTTGCCGGTTGGTGCCGTGTTGGAAGGGTTGTGTTGGGTGGTAGGGAGGGGGAGAATCAAAGGCGCATTTGGAAGTTCACATGAAATGTGGACTTCGATTCCAGTAAAAGCGAACTTCGAATAGCAATCCAGTTAATTTTACTATCACACCTATTTTTGGATTGTGGGAAATTAGACTTGGTTATTGGATAACGACAGTCCATAATAAAAGGGTTAGATAAATTTAATAAGGTTTTATTTTTATAAGATGTTATTGCATAGAGTTTTATTGAATAACACCCTTATAGAGTCAATGAAAATTTATAATTTGAAAAATATTGGCCATGTTTGGCAAACAACTGTTAGAGTTAGAGCTTGCTGTTAGAGTTTTTACTTTTTTAAGAGTTTTTACTGCTGATTTGACTGTCGTTTTAATAATTGTTTTTGGTAAAATTTAATTGATTGCTAAAGTTGTTTGTTGAAACGACATTTATAGACAATTGTTTATGAGGAGTGAATAAGTTAGGTAAGGAAAATCAATAATAAAGTGGATAGTTTTATAATAAAAAATATTACAAATACAAACTCTAATCAAAAAAGCTCCTCTTATGAGCTTTTTCAAAATGAGAGTTTAAAACTCTATCTTGAAACTCTCCTCTCAAACAAGAGTTTAGATTTTTTTTTTTTTTTCCAAACAAAAACTTTATTTTTAGTCAAAACTCTAAACTCTCATCAAAAAGCTATTTGCCAAAACACCCCCAATAAATATTGTAAAACAAATTACTTGCATGGGGTTGTATTTATTGAAGCTTGATAGTGGCTSTCTCYGTTTGTCAATAATCCGTCTATTATCGACTCGTTATCAACCCTAAACTCATTTAGCTTGTTCCACTAATGACCCCTTATGACCCGCTAAAGATCAAAACCCACACATTAAAAGCTCTTYAACGGGTCAAAGTCGTTTTCAAGAACTTATTAGAATTCTAGCTAAATAAAGGAGTAGATTATTTTGWTAATTAACCATGTAATGTAAATATGTGAGAGTGAGGGATAGCTCAAGTGGTTAAAGCTTCCCCGACCCCTCGATTTCAAGAGATYCTGAGATCGATTCTCATCTCGCCCTCGTGGCTCTCTTAACACCAAAAATGTAATGTAAATATGTAAGCAATTTTTCAAAGAAGAAAAACTGAAAAATAGAACAAATAATTCTAAATGATCATGAAAATGTACTAGAGAGTCACGAGGGAGGAGATGRCTTGATCATCTCTTTATTATATCGAGAGAGAAACSTTAACCAATTAAACTATCTCTCACTAAAACACCATTTGCATATAAATGATAAATGTATTTTAGAATGGACAAAATACGTAAAGCCGTGGTAGTGTTCCTTGTGGAGGCCGGATTTTCATGATCTTATGAGTTATAAGTTAATTAAAATTAAAATAATTATATTTGTTTTTTTGATAAGAATGATCTTATATAGTTATATGTTATAATTCCGTCGTTGAAAGTATGCAAACGACAAAGATGGTCAATTGCTTATTTTGTCATTGCCATTTGTACATTTGTAAATCAATTAGATCGCCATCCTAGTTGTACACTTGTACGCACTCTGATAGTTTAATATACTGTATAATTAATAATGTGTTTGACCATATACGAAGTATTGTA
>SNQN01003856.1:45003-56938 GCA_008642245.1 Bassia scoparia | reverse complement strand
CAAGGTTCGTCTAAATGTTGTGGTTTTTGTTTCAAAATTATGCAATTTCTGCCATTTTTGTCACAGCTAAATACACAACAACAACCAAAACTAAAAGACTGATACCAAATTCACAGCAAACATCTTSATTTCATTAATTTCAAAGAGTGCCATTACATGAGCCATTACAATTTACCATCAATTCAAACAAGCAAAAGCCACCACTAACCCTAACACACTAATACATACATCAACACAACCACAACATTGCCATCAAAAGCCAAAATCCTACCCCATAAATTCCCACCATCATCATACTAAACCAAACATCTCAACGACCCATCATATCAGCAAGAACAKCTACCAAAACAGAAGCAAAGACAATCCACGAAAGAGCCAACCAAATTGCCATCTTCCTATCAGCCATAGCATTAGCAATGTACTCCCTAGTACCTTCTACTTCAATCACCAGCTCGTCGCGCTCCTCCATCAAAATTCTCTTCCCCTCGGTCAGTTTCTTCACCCTGCCTTCAAGGAACTCTTTCTCCATTTCAAGCTCGCAAATCCTTRTGTCCCTCTCGAACAAAGCCAACTGGTTCTGATCCCATTCCCTAACTTCACCTGAATCACTGTCGGAGGAAGTCATGAGTGCAGCAACAGAGGAAAAAAAAAGGAGAAAGGCAAGGATGACAAAATATTAAATGAGAAGTGAGAGGTGAGTTAAGGAGTTGTGAGGGATGAGGGATTAAATAGAAGAGTAAGTAATGAGGGTGGGTGGTTGTTAGTTGCGAATTAAATGCGTATAAGGGAGGGTCAACGAAAATAGGAGGGAAAATTAGGTCAAACCAAGTATAACCTACAATAGCAGGTAAGCAAAATCGGATGGACCAAAATTGAAATATGGCAACTAAAGGTGGGATTAAAATGAGAATATTGAAAGGTGGGATTATTTTGAGAAGACCCACCAAAGGTGGGATTATTTTTGTTAATTTTTCCTATTTTATTCTCTAACCTTTATTTTTGTTAAACGTTGAGTGGTGTTTAAACCCCACGTTATTTATATATTTTGTATTTAATGTTTTATTCTCTAACTCTTATTTTTCGTTAAACATTGAGTGGTGTTTAAACCCCGCGTTACTTACTTTCTTATGTATAATGTTTTATTTTCTAACTTCTATTTTTCCTTAAACGTTGAGTGGTGTTTAAACCCCACGTTATCCTTTTTTCTCTAACCCCCTATATTATTTTTATTATGTTTGTTAACATGAATTGTGAGTAATTCCACTTCTAGGGTTTGGGGATCTTTGGATGGTTCGATGTGATCTTTATGGTTGAACTCAACTTTGTGGATTGAKTATTACTATCTCCCTATTATTTGTTACTTATGTTGTTCAATTAAATTATGGCCATATTTCGTTGAGCTTGTCTTGTTAACACCGAGTTAAACGCCGAGAGGTAAAAACACCGTGTGAGACTTACAGTAATAGGTGGAGCGAATCTAGTAAATTGCGAGAGCCTGCTAGCGGGATAAAGTTCTAAGGGAGACCTGATTCGAGAGAACTTGTAACCCTAGATAGTATAATCATGAAACTAGTTGGTTGATATTATTTGATTCCATTTGACTTCCAMGGTGAACCATTACCCTAGGTTTAGTCCATTAATTAATTCTCCATTAAATTGTCCAAGTAGTTGTTAATCTTAGTCATAATCAACCAAGACCCTTTTCATAATCTTGACACATTTAATTAGTAGCTATTTAATTACCATCTCTCTGTGGATACGATCCTTGATTCCACTTGCTACATAGTTTGTGTTGCTAGGTATTTTTGATAGGTGTGTGTAGGGCTGTTAACGAGCCCCAAGCCGAGACAGACTTTTGGCTATTCTCGCTCGAGCTCGTGAGCCCGGGGTCGAGCCTCAATTTTTTGGGCTCGGCTCGAGCTCGTTAGCTGAAATGTGAGCTCGGCGTTCGACGGCTCGGGCTCGAGCTCTGAAGCTCGAGGCTCGAGCTCATTTAAAGGCCTCAAATTATGGGCTTGGTTAAAGGCTCGTGGTAAAAGCTTGTTAACTAGTTTTCAAAAGGATTCTAACTTCTAAATTCTTCTAATGTTCAAGTTTCAACTTCCAATTTCACAAACTATTTTACCAATCCAATAAATATCAAACATAAAGAATTACATACTCTAAGCAAATATTTTTCATCACACTTTTCAAAGTTTTAAACTATTTAAACCAAATAAGATTAAACACATAGTAATCTTTGTTTTATGGGCTTGGAATTGGGCTTAGTTTAATTTTTGAAGGATTTATTTTTAATTATATTAATTTTTATATAGTTAAGTGTTTAAATATATAAATAATTATAATTATTTTATAACTAAATAATATTGCGAACGACGACTCGTGCTTTTGAGCCTTAGCCTAGCATAGCTCGTGGTATCGTCTCGTTTATTCACATTGAGCCGAGGTCGAGCTCGGCGGTCCCATCAAGCCGCAGCTTGGATGGAATTTGACCGGAGCCGAGCTCGAGCAGCTCGCGAGCAGGCTCAGCTCATTAACAGGCCTTAGGGTGTGTGATAGCCTTCGTCATTTTCCTCAAAAGAGATTCTCATGCCCCCTTCCCGTGAACCGTCCCTTCTACCTGTCCTCACTGGTTACGTAGCTTTATGAATATCGCTTTTCTTCTTGGATATTTGTTTTGACTTAACTCCTAGTTAGGTCTGTCTACTCATTTCTTCCATCTGAGTCCTAGTTAACTCAAATCAAATTCTGGAAAACCTGCAGTGTGATTGACCATCTCACTAAAGTCTTGGCAGTCTTCATTCACTTTCAAGAGCTTTTTCAGTATTACAATTTAAAGGAACTCGATTCGTAGGTTTACCTTACAGGATCAAACCGAACTTTCAAATTCTGGCTTTAAAACCACTAATGCGCCTAAGAGAGGGTGAAAACTAGGTATTTTTTTGTGAAAAGTGAGGTCTTTGGGTGAGGCCGGAGGCCTTCCTGGTTAAAGGTCGGCAATGAAGAAGGTTATTGGCTTTTTATTTTTGTGTTTGCAACGTTTGATTTTGGACGACATTAGGTTATTCACTTTTTTTGGTTTTTGTTCTCTTTGTATGAAAATTCTCTGATGTAGCACCAGCTGGCCGACACTCTCAGCAAAAAAAAGGGCTTTGTTGAAAATCCTGAGCAGCATGCACTTTTTTACTAAGTTGTGGACTTATCTATCTAATCAGTCTCTTTATGATTCGATGGCTTCAAGTGAATTCATATGACTTTCTGCTTCTGCTTTCTTCTTTATCTGCTTGCTTACTTTGTGTTTACCACGACATAATTGAACATGTCTCGTGATGAGATGAGGAAAGCCCTCAAGAGGAAGGACCTCTTCCAACTCTACTAACAGTCAGCAGCTAGTCAGCTGGCTGCTAACACTCTGCAGTAGGGAAAGTGAAAGCTTTGCTGACAAGGAAGCTGGCTACCCGACTGCCAGGTGGTGGTTATTGGTACATCACCTGCAAAAGTTTGAGGCTGTTGGAAAAAGGGTCGATGTTTGCTCCTCTAGTTCGCTTTCTGATGGGTCCAACCTCACTCTTTCCTAAAGGGAGTTTCTAGCACAAGGGCCTTGAAGGAAGGGGTGTGGCCGATGTTGCGAGAAGCTGCATCTACCTACTGCGCGATTTATCTTAAGAACAGGAATGCTGAGGCCGTTTTGAATAATGGGCGCGCACATGGCTTTGCTAGCTCCTTCAGGATATTTTGGGCGTCTAGGGCCCATATCCGTTCTTTCTAACCATGCTACTAAGAGGTTTGATGATCTGGCTAAGCAGGTCGGGCTCATCTGACACAGTAGAAGGCTACCTGGGAGTTGAGAAGAAGTAACTTGAAGGCAGCAGAAGAAGAACTGGGAAGAAGAACAGAAGCTTGCTTCAAGATGTTCAGCGGCTCACTCAAAACGGATGCTGAAACAATAGGATCTTCAACCTGCCAAGGACGAAGATATCGGGTTTGGCCTCGGAGGAAAAAGTTTGTGGTTGTTGTTAGGGAGCTGGCAAAGATCCTCTTAGAAAGTGCTCTTCAAAACCGGGACGTTCAGAAAGAGGTAAGGCCAACATGATGATTCAATGCTGGGGTCTATGGCAAATGTCTGACGAAGATGAGGAGTTCTAGAAGAAGCTTTAGGCAACTGGTGGTACTTCTCTAGYTGAAGCGGGCTCTTCTCATGCTACTTTGGATCCTGTCCAGATGCTTGACGATGCTGCTAGGATTACCAGCGACGCTGTTGAAGTGGGGGACCTTGCCGCAGTTGACAAAGAGACTCCTGTTGAATAGACATTTTACAACTTTTTAGTACCAGTTTTACTAACTTTTTGGGCTACAACTGCGGCATGTGCAGCTGAATTTGGATATTTTAGTTTTATTTTGGATATTTGTGGTTACTGCTGCCTTAGCAGCCCAACTCTTGGATATTTGCCACCGGTAGGTGGCATTTTCATATTAGGAACTTGCGTTTCATTTCAATATTTATTTTGCTTTGTTATTTGAAATACTTGTGATAACTGCTAATAACTTTACACTTTTCTGCTTTTTTATTTCTCAATATGGCTATGTTACAACTCTTTATATGCGCATGCAATCCTTCTTAGCTAGCCACGTCTTTGGACACAATTTTGTTTGACATGTGAATACATAACTATTTTACACTTTTTAGCCTGTCTCTTATACACATCTATACACTTTTTAGCAAAGTACTTTTCATGGCTAGCTACCGTTGTGTGTTACCTTAGAAGTAGTATCTTTTTAGGTGACATGCATTCCAGCTTCTTTGTACTTCTTTTCCATCTGGTGAGATCAGCTTGTATGCTCCATTACCAAACACTTTGCTTATTTGATAAGGGCCTTCCCAATTGGCTCCCAACTTTTTAGCATTAAGCTCTTAAGTGTTCTGGAATGCCTTTTTGAGCACCCAATCTCCAACGGCAAATGTTCTGGCTTTGACCTTCTTATTAAAGCTTCTAGCTACCGTCTGCTGGTAAGCTGCCATCCTGATGCTAACTGCATCTCTTAGCTCTTCTACTGTGTCTACGTCTAAGCATAGTTCTTCCTCGTTTGCTTCTGGGGTTAGGAGCCCATATCTTGCTGAGGGTACAACTATTTCTGCAAGTAAGACAGATTCACAACCATACACAAGTGAGAACGGGGTTTATCCAATAGCACCTCGAGGGGTGGTCCTGTTAGCCCATAAGATTTTAGGTAGTTCTTCTGTCCATTTTCCTTTAGCCGTGTTTAATCGTCTTTTTATTCCGTTTATTATCACTTTATTACTGGACTCTGCTTGCCCATTAGCTTGTGGATACCTAGGAGTAGATAATGTCAATGTTATGTTCCATTTTTGAYAGAAGTCTTTGGTTTTATTGCTAATAAACTGCGAGCCGTTATCGCATACAATTTCGCAAGGTACACCAAACCTGCAGATTGTGTTGGTCCAAAGGAAACATATTACCTCTTTATCTCTTACTTGTTGGAATGCTTCTGCTTCGATTCATTTGGAAAAATAGTCAATTAAGGCTAGCATATATAACTTCTGACCCGGAGCTGCAGGTAGCTTACCTACGATGTCCATCCCCCATTTCATGAAAGGCCATGGAATGAGGAAGGGATGTAATTGTTCAGGTGTTAGGTGGGATACGCCAGCATGCCTCTGGCAACTATCACAGCTTCATGCATACTTGTTAGCATCATTTTTATTGTCGGCCAATAATAGCCGTAAGTTAAGATCCTTTTGGCTAATGTCCTGCCAGCTGAGTGTGTTCCACACTCGCCGTCATGGAACTCTTTTAATGTGGTTTCCTGCTCATTCTTACCAAGGCATCGTTGTAGGATATCGAAAAAAGACTTTTTAAATAGAACATCGTTTATCAATGCGTACCTACTGCATACCATTCGTAGTTTTCTTGCTTCTAGCTTGTTGCTAGGTAAGGTATCATTCCTTAAGTAYCTGATGATGGGGGCTCTCCAATCATCCTCGTCTTCTTCAGAGATGGGCATTAACTGTTCATCCTTCTCGATCGATGGGCATTAMCTGTTCATCCTTCTCGATCGAGGGCGTGTCTAGGTGTGCTATGGGCACTGAATCGAAGTTGCATTTTCTCATGGCGGACCCTAGGCTGGCTAGGGCATCTGCTTTTGTGTTTTGGTCACGAGGTACCTGCTTGATGTCAAATTTTCAAATTCATTCATTCTCTTTTTAGYTATTTCTAGGTACCTGACCATCTTGGAGTCTTTAGCTGCGAATTCTCCTTTCAGCTGGCTCACAATTAGCAAGGAATCGCTAAAAACCTGGAGGTGTRTTGCCCCCAAGTCCTTAGCTACCGCCATACCTGCAAGTAATGSCTAATATTCTACCTCGTTATTAGTTACTTTAAAATCACATCATATGGCCCTTACTATCATGTCCCCTTGTGGCGACTTTAACCCTATACCGAGTCCGGCTCCCCTGAAATTAAAGGAACCGTCAACGTATAGCTGCGACTTTTCTTTACCTGTGCTTATTGCTTAGACAACTGTTGGTTCTAGGCCTGTGTTTAAGTCAGCCACAAAGTCAGCTAGTGTATGAGATTTTATGGTCGTTCTGGGCATGTATATGATATCGTAACCACTTAGGCAAATTGCCCATTTGCTCATCCTGCTAGAGAACTTAGGTTTTCGTATTACGGCTTTAACCGGATAGTTAGTCATTACAAGGATAGTGTGCGTTTCAAAATAATGTCTGAGTTTTTTCGAAGTAGTAACTAGTGCTAGTACAAGTTTTTCAAGTGAAGAATGCCTTGWTTTTGCTTCTAAAAGCGTTTTACTTACATAATATATGGGAAGCTGCTAGTTTTCAGCTTCTCTAGCTAACACCGCGCTTACGGTCTTGCTGCTGACAGCTTGGTACAACTGCAAGTTTTCTCCTTCCGAAGGTTTGGTTAGCAAAGGAGGAGACATTAAGTAATTTTTTAGCTCGTGGAGGGCCTTCTTGTGTTCATCAGTCTAGTCAAATCCTTTGTTCTTTTTYAAAACATTATAAAATAGGTGGCATCTGTCTGATGAACGCAAGATGAACCTCTTTAGAGCTGCTACTCTTCCGATTAATTTTTTGACCTTCCTTTAAGTTTCTAGGTGATTAGTTTTTTTAGATTGCTTTTACCTGTTCAGGTTAGCCCTATTCGCTCGTTGTATTACGATATAGCTAGGACTTACTGCTGTTACGCCAAATGAGCCATCATTGGTAGTTTTAGCTTCATACAGTATTCCCTTTAGGATCGAATAGTTCTCGAGCGCGGCCACATGACATCTGCTTTCTTGTATTTTTCCAGCATGTCATCTATGTATACTTCATCGTGTCCCAGCTGCTTTTGGAACATTTTGTTCACAAGCCGTTGGTAGGTGGCACCTACGTTCTTTAAAACTCAAAGGGCATTATAGTGGAACAAGTCATTTCCCCTTTATATGTGACAAAGGCGGTTTTTTCTTGGTGCTTAAGGGTGCATAAGAATTTGATTATATCCCGATATGCATCTAAGAAAGTCACCTTTCATGGCCAACAGTAAGCGTCTACCATGGCGATCTAATATGCGGGTAGTGGAAAGGATATTTTGGGGCATACTTTATATTTAAATCTGTTTAAAATCAATACATACTCTCGCTTTTAACTGTTTTTCTCTTGCTTACACCACACATTAAGCTAGCCAAGCTGGGTAGGATAGCTTCTCATAATTTTCCGCGTTCTAGCACTTGGCCACTTTTGTTTATGATTTGGGTTGCGCTTCAGCGTGCAACTTTCTTTCTTTCTACCTCACCCGAGGCTTAGAGACGGGTCCACATTTAGCCGGGGGTTAATACTCGGGTCTATACTGTCAATGTCCTCGTGGGACCAAGCAAAACATTCTTTGTTATCTCTTAAGAACTCGATTAGGTTACCTCTTTCATTTGCGCTCAAGCTAGCTGCGATTAACAATGTCTGCTTTGGCAGGTTGGGATCCAGCGCCACCTCGTCTAAGTCTTGATCACTAGGCTTCACTGGTGCTGGATCTAGCTRTAATTGCTAGATGGACTCTTTCTGGGGCTTCATCATCACGCTATAGCATTCTCGAGCCATCTTGCGTTGTCCCTTGATTTCTTGCACACCCCAGCTAGTGGGGAACTTAAGAACTTGGTGGTAAGTAGAGGGTACCGCCTTCATCTTATGAAGCCAGAGGGTACCCAAAATAACATCATAAGCAGAACGACTATCAACTACATTAAACCTGGTTGGGATGTTCACCCCCTTAGCATCTGTAGGTAGGGTGACCTCGCCAATGGTCTGCTGGGATTCCCCAATGAAGCCTACTAGGATATTGGATTTCCTCACAATATCTTTTTCCTGCAGCCCATGCTTTCTAGGACACTCTTAAAAATTACGTTAGCTGAASTGCCACTATTAATTAATATTCTTTTAATCAGACAGTTAGCTATGGTTAGAGATATTACCAAACTATCATGGTGCTCATCACCTTCTCCTTCATCGTCGAAAGTGATGGGCATGCTTGCCAGTTACTTATCCAGGTTAGACTTGGGGCTAGTTGGAGCACCTTCCGGCTTTGCTCTGGCATTTCTTTTAGCTGCTGAATACGTTAGTCCACATATATCTGAGCCACTAGTTATTACCTGTACTACCCTCACATGGGTTGGATCCGGGGGAGGAGTAGTCTAATTTCTAGAGCGGCTTCGGGACTCTTTTTCACTGGTTTATCACGATTCTTATTATAATTATTATTGCCACGGTTATTATTACTTGGCTTACTTTTTGGCTTAGCAGGTGKTCTAAGTGACCCTTGTTTATAAGCCAAGCCACTTCCTTTTTAAGGGCGTGGCCCTCCTCTGTGGTGTAACCACGATCGTGGTGGTAGCTGCACCACTTAGAGGGGTCCTTCTCGCTATCAGGATTAAGGCTCTTGGAAGGCCACCTAACGGGCGCATCCAATTTAGCCATAGCATCTACCACACCTGCGATATCGACAGTAAAGTAGTAGCTAGATACATCTGGAAATTTGCTGGTTCTTACCTACTTTACCTGTTCTCTACYAGTTTCCTGGTTTCTCTGCTGGTACGATTGCTACCTATTGCCGTTTCGGCGCTTATCATTTTGCCTTGGAGGAAAGGAAATGCTCTCAGCAGGGGCGGCTAGGATCTTCCTAGCAGCCTCATCTTCTTCTACGCGGATCTCGGCTCTAGCTCTTGTTTGCACGTTAACAAACGACGTGCATGGGTACCTGGTCAATTCATAGTACAATCTCGATTGGGGGGTTAGTCCTCTTCTGAACGCCTCTATGGTGGTAGATGCRTCCAGTTTTTAATATTAATCATTTCAGAACTGAATCTATCCAGGTACTTGCGTAATGTCTCTCCAGGCTTCTGGACGACAAAATACAGATCGCTAGGTAGTTTATCCATAGCTCTGCTACTAGCAAATTGCAGATAGAATTTATTAATTAACGTAGCAAAGTTCGGGATAGAACCTGGCTTCAGGTTGATCAGGCACTGTAGGGCGGGACTTAACAGTGTTGATCCGAATGACTTACACATGGTAGCTTCTATTAGGTTCCACGGAATGGATAGGGCCCACATCCTCTGCTTGTACTGCACTATATGGTCATATGGGTCAGTAGTACCATCATATAATTTAGGCATAGCAACACCTACCTTTTTAGGGTCTGGAGAGCCTGTTGGGTCTCATCCCTACTCTTTTGGAGCTCCTCCCAGTAAGAAGTCAGTGGCTGAAATAGGTCAGAATTGCTAGGGGAATTTTGGTTAGGGTTTCCGGTAGGAGTGCCACTGTCAGAAGCCATAGTAAGATTTTCAAATTGTGCAATTTAAAACAAAGAGAGATAAAGTAGTAGGAGTATACTCCCTTCACCGATTTTTTTTAACAAATCAAGCCGCAAGCCCCACGGTGGGCACCAAAATGTTTATGCTCGATTTAGCTAAGCAGCTAACAAGCTAGTTAGGATCGGAACCTGCAGCTAGATAGGTTACTTCGTTCAATGCAACCAGTGTGGAATAATAAATATAAACATTTTGAACTGGGTACAACAGTCATTGGCATCATCATCATCATGATCATCAACGTTTTCTTGAGAGGTATTGCCTGTTGTCTAAATCTCCTCCAATTTCGCTTTTTTGGTAGGAGTGTCGTCTGCATCTTGGTTTTCCTCCATTAGACCTCATTTTTGAGAGATTATTTCCTCTATCGTAGCTGGTTCTTGAGAGGTTTTCTTGTTATCTACCATTTTTGTTTAAGAGGTTGGCTGATTTTAGAGAGAGAAGTTGAATGAGGTGAGAGACGACGATTTAAGTAGAATGGGAATAGAAGATTTTATCACCCCTATTTTAATTTCAGTCCAAATATATAGAGAAGTAAGAAACTATGTTTACATGTAACTAACCTTTTGAAATAACACATTTCGACTAACTAGACATGCTCTTGTTGCAACACTTTTCATTAAAATTAAATGATAAATCGCTAGAATATCAACATGCGTTTAATTATTATACAATAGATTTTTAGGAGAAACATAGAAAAAATTATTATCCAAAAATTGATTGAAATTGATTTGGAATTATAAATACATTAATATTTTAAATGAGGGTGCTAGAATTTTAAATTTTAAAATTATTATTTGTTGCACAACTCAATTTCGACTAGTGTTTTAAAAAAAATGTCGTAATTTTYGTCTCCCTTTTAAATTTATGTTGTTATGGTTGTTTCCTTACTTATTTTTCCTTTCATATGCATGTTACAATTGTCATTATCTGACATGTGTCATTAGGTTAAAAGTAACAATATCAAACCAAACTTAGTAATTTCATGTGTCATGCTAAACAAACATAAATTGAAAAGAGTACAGGGTTTGGATTTAAAAAAACTCTCAAAATTCAAGTATGTTGCTAGTTGCTAGAAATGACATAAATGAACCATTAAATGGGTATGGGTTGACCTTGAATCAAACCTATAAGCCCGGGCTAGGGTGCGAGGGGAGACCCTTGAGGCCTACGAGGGTGGGTGCTTGATATTGAATACTCTCTTCGTTCCATRAAATAGCTAATATATATTATTTGGGTCTAAAATATGGAAACTAATATAATATGAGAAGTGGAGTTAAAAAGTAGATTATTATTGGAGAGAGAAACAAATAAAATTACATTGTTTAATGTACATGAGTGTATTACAAGTGGTTTCATGGGTTCCATAAGGTGGACCGCCACAATTAAAAAATAATATAAGGTTTTCCTAAAATAGAATAAAGTAAGAGTGGTAGGAACTTCGTGGAACAGATGGAGTATTGCTTTTAGCATAGTGTGAGTATGCTTGGCTTGGGATATAGAATCTCTCRATTGAAGTAAAAAGTCGTCACTGTGCTCTTTTCGGGAGTTCACAAATTAAACTCGTTTTTAAGCCTAGCCACAAAGGCTAAAAGAATCCRAATTTAGGTCAATATCCATAGCATGGATTCGGGGACGAGGATGAAAGTGATATCATTAACAATACTTCACACATCTAGCGGCCTCTACTTGGAGTTGGTCTCTTATGCAATATAATTATCATAATAATAAATATCACAGATACTTCCATATTAAATACCTAAGTTGCAAACAAACATAGTTACTAGGTGAGTTTGATTAAATGCACATCAAAGCTAAATAATTTGTGGTCATTTTGAATTAATCATATTAAAAGGGTCTTGTGTCGTTTGTCCAAAATTATCTTATTTTAATGTGATTGCAATAAAATTTTATGGTCATTAGTTAGCAAAAAACATAAAAGGTGATAAAATAAATAGTATGTACAAAGAGAAAAGGAACTAAATATATATTGAATTTACCTTCAATTTCTCGTGATATCAAAAGAAAACAAATGTTAGAAATTTCAAATATTGCC
>SNQN01003856.1:0-23820 GCA_008642245.1 Bassia scoparia | reverse complement strand
ATGGTCCAAATCATACATGTGACCTATCAAATCGAAGCTCTCAAAGTCTAGTTTCCAATGCAACTTGAATCACACTTATCCGACATACGAAACTTGACTTATGACCAAAAGAGTGAGCATATCTCCATAGCTCCACTCCTAGCTCATCGCTACTCCTCTCAAAGCTCCGTGGTGACTTCTAATCAACCCAAAATCGATCCAAAAGAATTGAAAAGATCCTGAAACTAATCAAAACACTAAACGCACAATATTAGTAGCAACAAGGCCTTTAGGAGGCCAAAATCATCTAAAATACAAGAGAATGAGGGGGAAAACCATGCAATAAATCAATACATCAAAAGGCTCGTTTGGAGAGGACTTTTTTGGTTGTAATGTAGGCTTAGGTTTGGGGTGTGAGGCTTTCGACGAACTTGTTTACAATATATGTTCGCCTTTGCATTTGTTTTGTGAGCTTAATGAATGAAGCCGAGTTTAGACATTATAACTTTAGCTTTACACTTCTAACTTTATTGATCAAATTTTTTTAAAACAAATTCTTGTCACTTTTTAATTACTGTATGAACCACAACTTGTCTTTGGTTTCAAATTCGCTTTGCTTTGTGCTGCTTTGCAATCTTAGAGGGTAGGATGATGTAGGTGTGAAAATAATTTGGCCTTTTGTGTTTGTTTGCATAGGAAGGCTCAAAGTGGTTGCAATGAGATTTTGATTCTTATTTACACTTGTGACAAGCTGAATGGAGGGTGTACGGGTGTCGGGGCGTCACTAGGCAAGATCAGATCTGGTCCCTCTGCCCTACGAGGTATAGTCTCGGTGAGACACCGTTTTGCTAATTGTGAGTATGTTGGTATGGAGGATTGTGGATACTCGAAATCGAATAAAGGAAGTCGCCACCGCACTCTTTCGGGGAGCTACGGAACCCGTTTTAAGCCATGCCTAGTCATAGTGCAAGGCGAAAAATCCATTGTCTGGTCGTGCACCAAGGTCATGGATTCGGGGACGAGGGTAAGGGCAAAGTAGTGCACGACAACCCCCCCTACATGTAGCGGCCTCTACCCGGTCTCATTGCAAATTCACCAATTGAAATTTTGAACAACATCCATTTTCCGTATTAATCCTAGGTAGCACAAAGATTATACTAGGCAGGTTTGATTAATGCACATAAGACTAATTAATTGTTGTTGCTTTGAATTAGGATAAGATTCAAGGTGCCTAAACCAGTTTGTCCATGATTATCTTATTAGGCATGACAAGCAATTAATAGGTCTTTAATTAACAAAAGTTAAAGGTGATTGCAAAAATATATACAAGACTTACCTCAAATCGCTATCCAAAAACAAGACAAAAACAAAAGTTAGATGTGAAATCAAATCGCGGCCGCAAATCACTATTTACATATGAATATCAAAGAAAAAGTTAATAATAATACTATTGAAATTGAAAATATAGAAAAGAAACGTCTATTTACACGTTTGTTTGAGCGAGATTGATTGAAAGAGTGAGAGATAAATGATGGAGAACGAAGAATGACGAAGAACAATGAAGAAGAAGAAGAGTATTGGGCTTACTAAGGGGGTCCATTCGCCGAAATTCTTTTTTAGGCCGGAAGTAGGAGATAGGTAGTGATTTATAAACAAAAATTATAAATTGGGTAGTGGTTCGCAAACAAAGTAAAAAATGCGGGTAGTTATTTAAAAAAATAAAATCGAATAGTTGTTTGTAAAATTGGGAAAGGCAGGTAAGTAATGGAAAATTTTCCAAATTATAAACATTTAATTTTATAAAATACCCATCAAGACGATTTTAACAAGATTTTATGTAACTATATTTATCACTCCCTCCATATCGGAAAAATCGCAACACTTATATTAACTTGTGTTAATTTCCTAAATAAGACTAGTGATATTTAAAGTGTAAACATGTGATGTGTTAGGTGGATTAGTACTTTTGTTTTAGAGGGAAAGTATGTGAGGATAAATTATTTGTACTAGTGGTCCAAATTATTTATACCAAATGTGGTTAAGTGAATTAAGAAAGATTATATCATAAAGTTGCAAAATCAGTAACAATACTGAAGTGTTACAATTTTTAAATGTTATAACCCCATTTGGGAAAGTGTTACAATTTGGCGATGCGCTAGGAAAGTACTAACCTTTTTTTAGTTGTTTCCAGTTTTCCATTTTGGTATGTTTTTTAAATAGTTGTTCCAAACCAATCTAAATAACTTTTTCCATTTACACTACTTTTTACTCTCATTAATGGAATTCCCATTTCTAAATCAACTTTCATTACTTTATCCAATCTTTTCAACCCCCAAAAATTCTTTTATCCCAAAAATTTTCATTCACACACTTTACTCTTTTACCTAACTTATTCAACTTTTTTACCAACGTTACTCAATTATTTATTTTCTAACTCAATAATCTTAATACCGTGCCAATCATATGAAACATGTGAAAAAACGAAGGGAGTATAATATGGATTCTATTCGATGAAGCCGCTTTTAGGAATCGAAGTCACATTTCATGTGAATTCAAATTACGTCCTTTATTCTCCCCCTTTCCCTAACACCCAACACAACTTTCTTCACACCGGCACCACTGGGACAACACCACCACAAGAATCCTACCATCGGAAACCACCAAACACCACCCAACTCAACAAACACTAAACTTTGTTTTTTTTTAACTTTAAACGACAAAAAAAAAAAAATTGAGGGTTGGCACCCTTGCTGGGGCGAGCCAAACCATGGCTCCCATCGCCTGGGCCAGGCGCCGCACACATGGTGGTGGCGTGGTGGCGCCTGGGCCAGCGTGGTGCCTTGGTTGGGGCGCCCAGCCAAGGCGCCACCCCCATATTAATTTTTTTGTTTTTGCTAGAGTGGGTTGCGCGTGGTGGCTTGGGTGTTGCGGATGGGGTCAAGGTGGTGGGTTGCGTTGGCTGCCTGAGTGATTGCAAGATGCTTAGATGTGGTGGTATATATTTAGAGGAAGGTAAATAGGAAGTTTCACACGAAACATGGACTTTAAATCCCAAGTTAAAACGGATTTCAAATGGTATTCTCCTATTAAATATTGAGGAGAAATTAAAATATTTCGTATGAATGTAGTGCAGTTATGGAACGGAGGGAGCAATTGAAGGAAAATACTAAAACCAAAAGGTGATGAACGTGCTATCTCTCCTTTGTCCCCACCATAATTTGTTAGTTGGACTCGCTTCTTCCTATTCTTCTTTTCTTTTTCTTTCCGATCTGGTATTTGGCCCTGCTTCTATTTTCCCTCTCTTCTTTTTAATAATGTCTCCGTTATAACAAACTAATAATTCATTCTCTCTTAATATTCTATTTCTATTTCTAGTTTGTGTTCCACATTTCATTTCATTGTTGAGGTTGAAGACAAAGAAGATCAATTCAAATCAAATCCCATGGCGTCCACCCGCTAGAGCATAAGCATGATTATGATTATCTCCATTAAAGCTTCTTTTGATCGGCTTGATAGCGGAAAGTTCCTCATTTGTTTTTTTCCTTCTGATTTTCATTGCTTATGTATGTTGAATTTTTATTTATGTTTTTTTTGTTGTTGTGATCAGGCTTATAGGTTTGCGTTATTTCTATGGCAGATGTAGTGTTATATTGTTATGATGATATGTTTTTTTTTTTACAAAAATGGTTGTAATGGGTAATGGGTGTTGATTTTTATATGATTAGGACAAGTTTAGACTACTGGTTTATGCAGGATTCTGACATTTTGTTGTGATTTATGCTCTGATTTTTAACCCAACGTTTGTTTTTGTGACATTTCTACAGTGCATCACAGATTAGGTATAAAGAGTTGTATTATAATCGTATCTATTATCTAATGCATTTGTATGGTTTGACCTGAAAATTTTTTTCGATATGAGGTTGGATGCGCCTGATACATTGGGCTGATGTTGTGTTTTATGCCCGGCGTTCTAACCTTAATAGAAATGGGCATTCGATGGCTAATACGCCATCGGTAGAGAAACAGTTTATTTGCTTTAGCCTTTGTTGGGAATTTCGAGAAATTTTATTTGTGGCTGCCTAGAATTGTGATGAAAGGATTAATCGAAAAGGTTTTGAATGTGGATTAATTACCAACAAATGAAACATGATGTAATGAGTTCTAAAGTTGCTCACAATTATGCATTTAAGTGTCATTTGTTAAGGTTGTATGCTCAAATTGTTATGTCTTTATGTGTTTTTATACCCATATTTTCTTTCTTCAATGAGGCATATATAAGTATTTGTTCTCCTTGTATTAAATTTTTGTTTTTGCTCACCCTATTAAATTATTATCAAACAGTTTAAACGTTAGGTGGGTAATTTCTGACTCATATGGTGTCAAATTGTCAACTTAAGATGCAAAAGGAGCACACTAATCATGCTATKGAATTGATTCAATTATCGTGAARTAGATTATCATAGACTACTTTAAAGTTTTTTTGCCTATCATTAGTACCTATTATGGGACTAAGACTTTGATTGATTAGRCTGATTGATGTTGACTGTTAACTGATTACCATTTTGAATTGCTGTGATACTGAGATGATGGGTGATATGATTAAGCAAGTTAGAGTTATAGAKGTATTAATGATAATGTCCTTGACTAAAGTATGGAGTAACAAACTTTGACGAGGGATTCATAGTCCTTGCCAATTTTATTAATCACAATTTCCATGCCAAAGTAAGTTTTGACACTGCCATTTTTTTATGCTCAATATATAAGTGAAATCCGAAAAATAACGGTGTTGTCATTTATGTATTCCAATTTGATGAGGGTTTCATCCGCCATTTATTTAAGATTTGTTGTCCTTCGTTGACCTCACTTCCTTTTTTTATTTTTTTTATTAAGGGACCGATAAATGATCTTTGGAGGGTGAAATTAAAAGTTTTTTTTGGAAGTAGTAAGTAGTTGTAGGCCCTCGTAGCTGTTTCATTTTTTTTGGAAGGATGATACAAAGTTACAAACCATCACAAAACATTAAGCACCTTTCCGCATTAGTTGCCAGTACATTGGACTTGGCTAACAAGAGCTCTACTAACTTTCCTAATGCAAATGCTTTCAAAACTAATACATAACTGATAGGTGTCACTCAGTAGACTGTAGCACTCGTAATTTGCTACTAAGTTGGAGCTGTTATAATGCGGAGTAGCTAATAGTATTTATAGTATATGTTGGCTGTTTTTCTTGGTTGAATCTTGCGCTCTTAAATGTTGTTAGTTACATGGAAAAAAAAGGAACATTCAACTATCTGGAAACACTACTTTACAAGGCATTGTTACTCCGAGTGGAGTAGTTAAGTCTAAAATCCAAAAGCTAGTGTATAAGCTGTTGGAAGACATAGAATTAATGTACTTGTAGGGAGTAAATATTTTTCAGTTAACTGATTTTATCATTTATGCTGTTTAAAACTTTGGCCCTTTCATATATATATATATATATATATATATTTATATATTGGTTGTTCTTATGATAACTCTTGGTTGGACTATTGTGTATTATTTATTATTTTGTTATGCAAGAGGGAGAATTCAAAGATAGTTAACTGCAAAACAAATATGCTTCTGTCAGATTTTCTTTAAGTTAAGAATTCTATTCTTTGGATGAAGAAACTCTCTATGCTTTCCAAGTGCAGAAAATTGCTCGTTTAATCTTTATTTTGAATTTTGGCTATTAGTATGCGGTCTCTTAACTCATGTATTTTTCTTAGGGTTGTGGTCCTTTTGTCCACACCTATCAGCCTTGAGCTTTTGCTTTGGGCTCAAAAATCAAAAAACGGAAAACACTTGGGGGGTATTGCACCTCTGTTACTGAACTTTAATGTTATAACATTTAGTTAGGTCTTCTTACTCGTTTTGATGTTTTTAGTTTCTGACATGTTGCTAGGTGTGGGTAAGAGTTGCCTACTGCTGCGTTTTTCTGACGGGTCTTTCACCACGAGTTTCATTACAACCATTGGGTAATTTGTTTTTATTGAAATGCATAAGCTTATATCATCGCATTCTAGCTGTTACCTTATAAAAGAATAAACCTTTCTACAGTATCGATTTCAAGATACGGACCATAGAACTTGATGGCAAACGGATCAAACTTCAGATATGGGATACTGCTGGCCAGGAACGCTTCAGGACCATTACTACTGGTAATTTACCTTTTCTTGTTGAGAACTTCGTGTGTTTATCATATATTGCTTCCTCCCCTCTCCTTCCCATATAAAGAAATATGTAAAGTGAGGATTTTTATTTCTTTTGAAGAGCAAAATGATAATTTATGTTGTTAGAGGGCTTCAAATATGATTTTTTCATATAGGACTTGTTGCTTGTTTTAAAGCACTGTAATTTCCTGTGCATTGGTTTAAGGGTAGGATTATCTTTTTTGTCCTAATAACTTCCCAAGTGTGCCTATTCTGTCTGAGAATTAAGTTTGGGAATCTGAATACAAGCTTTAGAATACAAGCTTTTCGTAGTGTGAACTTCTGCAAGCTCTTTGTTTGTGGAACTATTATCAAGCCATATTTTAATGTGTATTTTTTGGCAATTTTGCTTCTTTGACCTGAAAACAATTGTCATCTCAGCATTTTGGATTGTAGTGTTGTCTTAAATAGAGTAATGCCAGCATTTTATTAGTTTGGCTAACTGACAGCAGTTTGTTTGTTTGTTTGTTTTTTTTTTTTTTTTGTTTTTTTTAAAATGTTTGATCCCCTGTGTTTAATTTGTGATTAACTACTTCTAGGTTACATGAGCTCCTTTGTGCCAAGGTGTGTCATAAATGTATTTGACTGATTAATGTTTCAACTGTAGCTTTAAGCATATTTTGGTATAGGTCACTCTGGTCCAAGCAAATGTGGGATAAATATACGAGTACTTCCTCCGTTCCACGAAGTTTCTACCATTTTCCTCATATGAACGTTCCATGAAGTTCATATCACTTCCACTTTATTCCATTTTAGGAAACCTTATATACTTCCTTCGTTTCTTAAAAATTGCCTCAGTTTCCTTTTAGGGAAATTTCACAATAATTGCCTCACTTTGCTTTCTTTCCAATTTTGATGTGGGAACCACAATTAAAATACTAATTCTTCTCTCTTTTATGTGGGGACTACAATTAAAATATTATTTTTTCTCCCACTACTTTATTAAAATATTCATCAATACATCTACTTGAACCACTTTATGTCTCTTTTTTGGTCCCCACTTGTACACCTCATCACTCACCAAATTTTGCCTCGATTTCCTAAAAAACCAAAGTGAGGCGATTTTTGAGAAACGGATGAAGTATTTTTTTTTTAATCGTGGTGGTCTATCATGTGGAACCCTTATTTTAAAAGGCGTGAGGCGCTCCGAGGCGCTAAGGGTCCCTAGAGCCAAGGCGCTAGGCGCGAGGCGAAAGCGCTAGCTTTTAGGATATGAGGCGCTAATTTTTGCTAAATCCTTTATAGATCAAAAGTAGAACATATATAGTACTCAAAATAATAAAATAGCAATATTATTGATTTAAAATAGATATAAAGAGACATTGTTAATGCTACGCTACCGCAAAAGACTAAAACATATTAAAAATAAAAGAGAGAAGAAGAAAGCAAACATAAGAAACTTGGTTGATGACTTTGTAGGAGTGTAGAACACTAGAAATCATCATCATCACCATCATCATCATCATCATCACACTCGTACTCATTATCGACATAATCTCCATCGTTGTCATTGTCTTCCTCCAATTCATCATCATCAAGTTGAACTCTAGAAGTAACATTTGGTGTAGAACTAGTCATAGGAGCTTTCCCTTTGTTAGCTCTTGAAGAAGATCCTCTAACATCCTTTCTTTGTGCTCTAGTGGCATAACTAGGCTCATTGAACATATAATTTTGCAAGTCAATAACAGCAGCATAATCATTGTAAATTTGTAACATAATCACAGTAGCATACAGTTATACAATAGAAGTTATTAATATACAGTAGCATACAGTAGAAGTTAGTAATATACAATTATACAAATAATTTAACACTAATTAGTGAAGTTAGTAAGAAATATAGTAACAAACATGAAAAATTAGACAAAAAAACACTCACTGGAAAAAAAACATTATTAAACAAAGAAGAAATAAAAAAAACAGCAATTAAAAAAAAAATTAAAAAACATCAGGGGAAAAAATTTGAAAAGGAGAAGAAATGTAAAATATAAAGGAAAAGGAGAAGAAGAAAAGAAGAAATAAAAAGGAGAAAAAAAAAGCAGGAGAAACGAGAAGAGAAGTACAGAAATTAAAAAAAAAGAAGAAGAAAACGTACCTGTGAAGATTGGGTGCGGTGGCCGGAGTGTTGGACGGTGGTTATAGATCTGGATGGATGAGAGGAGTGAGGAGTGACGGGATGAACTGATGATGAAGATTACTGGGAGGAGATGTCGAGTACTCGAGTATTAGGGCAAATGGCAAAATAAAAGTGGCAAAAAAAAAAAAACAAGTATTTTGAAATAAAACAAGAAAGATATCAGTAAAAGATTAGCCATATAATCGTTGGATTGCAAGTTGCAGCCAGCTATATTTTTATTTTTAATTTAAAAAATGATTAAAAAAGCGCCGCTTCAGAACGCCTCACGCCTCAGGCGCCCAGACTCRCGCTTTCTGGGATCGCCACACTCTGGCCTTATTCCCCAGCGCCTTGCTGCCCCTCACGCCTAGGCGCGCCTCAGGTGCGCTTTTTAAAACCAAGGTGGAACCCATCATACCACTTACAATACACTCATGTGCATTAAACAATGTAATTTTATTTCTTTCTCGCCCCAATCTCACCGTCTAAATCTATTTTCTAACCCCAYTTCTCATATTATATTAATTTCCATATTTTAAACCCAAATAGTGTATAGTAGCTTCTTTATGAAACGGAGGGAGTATATATTTTTTGTATATAGAAAATTGAAGCCAGCAATTTTGCAAATAATCATGTAGAAAAATCACACTCAACTTAAAAGTCTTACAAGTTTCAAACTAGCTGCTTTCAGCTGCCCTCCTTTTAATTTAAGGTTTATACAAATTTTCTGAAAATTATAAGCCTTTTATTTTCGAAATCATCATATTTGAACATTTTATACAAATTATCAAAATCTTCTGATAATCTAAGCCTTTTATTTGAACATTTTATACATATTATCAAAATCACATGATTTTAGTTTTACAATTTTTGACCTCATGATCATATTTGTAGAGGTAGTAGCCCCTTTACAAGCTAAGCCTTTTATTTTTCTTTAAGGTTGTTTGGTTACCAAATTGAGTTGATTTATATAGTCGGATGGTAACTACTCAGTAATCAAACAAAGGCTTAATGTCATAACTCATAAGTGAGAGTTGGCTACATGAACCAAAAGTGATTTTTTCGTGTAGTCATCATCGAAAATCTTCCTTCTCYATTCCCTACGACCAAAGATCTCATTCTTATACAAATCTGTTTGCTTCATATATTTCCTAGCTCTTTCCAAACCAATTATTATCGATCTCATTCTTCCTCCCCTMAACTCTTGTATTGGTGTGTCCTAAGGTCTCTTTCTTACTTACCTAAACCAACAAGATTTTCCCTTGTTTAAGAGCTGCAAACGAGCCGAGTATTTTTCTGTTCGAGCTAAGCTTGATAAGATTTACAGGTATTCGAGTATAGCTGAGCTCGAACGAGCTTTTTCATGCAGTTGTTCGAGCTCGGCTCGTTAAGCTTTAGGCTTGCTCGAGCTCGGCTTGAACTTGCTCATTCAGATTTCAAGCTCAAGCTCAAATATAAACGAGCTACAAACAAGCTTTTATAAACAAACTAGCTTTACTAATTTTCCAACATTTATTCATAAAAATTAATAAATTTGCAAATATTTATTATTTATTATTAAAAACAAAGTCAACTTATTATTATAATGGTTGAATATGAAAATCTAACTATTACAATAATTTCCTTCATGCTAGTAATCGAGCCATAAACAAGTTGTTCACGAGCCTTAACGAGTCGAACACATAGGTGTTCGAGCTTGGTTTATTTAGTAATTGAGCTTTGGATTTTTGTTTGAGCTTGTTTATTTGTTCCACGAACGAGTTTTGACCAAGTTTTGACCGAGCTTGTTCACGAGTAGTTCGCGAACACGCTGGCTCATTTGCACCTTTACCTTGTTTGTCAATAGTGTCTTCAACTCTTATATTATTCCATTCTATTCCTTAAGTTTGTTCTTGTACATCCATCTTAACATGCGCATCTCTATGACTTTGACTTATTTAATCATTTTAATGTGCTCTTTCATAGTCATATAGAGCGTCCCTTGATCGATGCTTTGGTTACACTATACGCTCATGATCGATCTCTAATTAAACTATACCGAGTTAATTTTGTGTGCCACGTTTTGAACAATACCACCATTCTTTTATTTGATTGGCACAAGATATATAAAACAATTACTCATGGTTATATCCTTTTTCGTCCAAACCAATACATAATTGCTTGCCCCCCTTGACTTACCTAAACACCTATACCTTCATAACTACTTTCTTGGACTTCATCTTCTTCTATATAGTCTCCACCTCTAATCTCTTAATCCTTCACACATGCTTGCAAGTACTCATGAAACAATTCATCGAAGTACCCCTTGGCTTCCATTAAATAATTCATCGAAGTATGCCTTCCTTGCCTTCTACCTTTCTTTGATGTCTTCATCTTCTACCACAACCGGGGAATTCTTATGTATGAAACACTTTACTATGCCAATATTCATCGTCCTCCTCCCAAGAGAGAATTTGTTAAGCATTGATTCAGAGAGTTGTTAAGGTAAATTACCATAGAAAAAATTACATGGGGTCATTTTGTTTTAAAGTTACGGTCATTTTAGATATTTCATGTTCAAATTTATACCAAATATGGAAAGTTAGGAAATTGTTGAAGTTATTCTGTTACAACCATATTTAGAAATGTTGAAATTAAAGCGTTACAAAGGGAGTGAATAATTGATTACCATGTGCTAGGAACTGGAATTGCTTATTATCTATGTTATTTTCTCCCAAATGTTCATATTGTCGTTGTCATGAGATGCATCTGTTCTTATAAATGTTAGCATGGCTTTGAATGGCTTCTCACCCATTGATGCCTTTTGCAGCTTATTATCGTGGAGCCATGGGCATTTTGCTGGTGTATGATGTTACTGATGAGTCATCTTTCAACAGTAAAATTTTCATTTCATCTGCGTATTGACTTTTTTCTGCTTACTGCATGTTCAGTGCACCAAGATTGTGGGCACTCTTTTATATAGGAAGTTGTTGGGACTCCCTTGGGAGCACTTCTGTTTACATTTGTAAATTGATTTCATTTTACACTTACAACCTGAATTGTCTTTTTTGTGGCCTGTTGGACGTGATGATAGTAATAACTAAAAATTCATCTCTGCTCTCAGATATAAGGAACTGGATCCGCAATATTGAACAGCATGCATCTGACAATGTCAACAAGATTTTGGTTGGTAACAAGGCAGACATGGACGAGAGCAAAAGGGTAATCTCTTACATGCCTTGTCCACTTTCTACCAGTTCGAATTTATCTCTTGGTACTTATCAAACAGAGTTTTATCTGTAGGCTGTTCCCACCTCAAAGGGTCAAGCTCTGGCCGACGAGTATGGAATCAAGTTTTTTGAAACAGTTGAGTAACTTGTTGAAGGTGGATTTTTCCTTAGCTATTAGTTGATTTTTCATGGTTGCTGAAATTATAATGTGACAGAGTGCTAAGACGAACTTGAATGTGGAGGAAGTCTTCTTTTCAATAGCAAGGGATATCAAACAGAGACTTGCAGAATCTGATTCCAAATCTGAAACTGTAAGACTGCTACTTTTACTGCATGACAATTTTTGTACATTTGCCTTGTTATGGCAAAATCTTTGTTATGGTGAGCAGAATTCTCATGTCTAATAGTGATAAGCATCTGTGGTCTTATTTGATTTTGATGAACTGGTTGTAAATATATGAACCAAAAAGCGTCTTCGCCAGCATTTGTTTAACTTGATTTTCATGAAGGCCAAGTTCATAGTAAAATAATAAAGTAAATGTGAAGATTTGTAATCACTGGTAGTCATTGAATTCCAGCAGTCCAATGTTGACAATGTTTTTTTGATTGACCTGCAGCCAGGTGGAGGACTCAAGATCAGTGCATCAGACCCAGGTGCCACAACCCCAGCTGCCCCTAAATCAGCTTGCTGTGGCTCTTAAGCTAATTAGAAGATTTTTGACACACGATTGCAAGGAAACTACAGGGCAATGAGATTGCCCAGAAACCTGATTCCGTTGCAGTATCACTGGTGCTTTTTAGCTCTCCTAATCATTAATTTCTGCTATCATTGTCGTTGTGAATGGTAGTTTACTTGTATGCGAAATTTATATTGATCACTTTATCTTTTTTTACCTTTTCATCCTCGTTAGACCTCACTGAGAGTATTTTGCTTATGTTATGTAGAAAGAAAAAGGCACTCCTATAAAACTGTTTTGGAAAGTAATCACGGGTCCTGGGAGCTCCTTTTCGTGTTAATGGACCCGATAATGTGTTGCTCTTGTAAATTTTCTATTAAGTTACTAGTTTTTCCAAAAGTTGATATTTTGTTATTTATTTATTTATTTTTTAAAATTTTGGTATAGCAACAAACTTGTGTAATTACATGTATTTTCGTACGTTATTGTTTAAGGGATAGGTCAATATTTGATGCTTCTGTAGGTGTTGAATCAGAATGATATCTGTCCTGTGTTTCTGCCTTGTTTTTCTCCCTCTTCACTCTCTAATTGCTGGTTTCGTGGGTATTATTGGATGCCAGTTCTGGTGGTTGTCATTAGTCCCCACATTGGCCACATATCTATTAACTAGCTTTCAAATCCTAAACTTTCAATTTCAATTACAAAGTAGTACAATAAATAGGGTGTATGCCCTCAAATATGCCCAAAGTTCGATAATTGAACTTAGTTAGCGTTTGGATATACATATTTCATTTCAAATATTGGAATTCAAAATTTGGATTTCATATTTTAGAATTCAAATCCAACTTCTTTGTTTGGGAATACAAAAATTTCAAATTTGGAATTAAAATATAATACTTCGTACATTGTGATAAAAAAAAAATCAGAATATATTAGTTATATCCTTCTAATGCAACTTATCTAAACAATTTATCTATTTAATTCAAATGTTTTGAAAATAAAAAATTCGATCTTTTACTCTTAAATTGTCATTAAAAACAATGAATATTGGGACAAATGGTGAAATTAGGGTTAGGTTAGAAAGTTGGGAGAGAAGAGAGGAACACCAGTAAAAGCGACATCGATGAACAACAACGACGAGAGAGGCATCGATGAACAACAACGACAAGAGAGGCATCGATAAATAGCGATGGTAGCAGAGGARAGAGAAACGATAGCATTGAGCAGCGCGCGATGGCARAGGACAAAGAAATTAGGTTATCGAGCAGCAGTGACGATGATAGAAGCGAGAGAAACGACGACATCAAGCAGCGGAGGCAATGAGGAGAGAGAAACAATGATGTCCAATAATGGAGGCGATAGAGGAGAGAAAAACGACAACTCTGAGGAGCGATGCATAGATGAGGGAGAAACGACGATGATGATTGATGAATAGTGGTGGGTGGCAGTAGGTGTGGAGAGAGAAGTCGGAAAGTTGAGTTATGACTCGRATGACGTGAGAAAGGAGTAGAGGAGAGAGAATGTTGAGAGTATTTCGAATGACAAAGTTTTTGTTGGAATTTTAAATTATGCAAAATTGTTTATTTTTTTAAAATGGATTGAATTTGGGCAATACAAATGTTAGGATCAGCCAAACAACTTATTTGGTAAAATTCTAGCATTTCAAATGAAATGCTTAAATCCAAGCACAACATTAGTGAATTCTATATAATTCTACTAAACATCAAMTTTTTMTGTAAAATAAATAGGGTGCTCATAAAAATTTAATCTAGTTAATTAGATTAAAAAATCAGATACTGGCCTATTCGATTAGAAAACTTCGATATTTGATTYGRTTTTTAACATTTGTGTATTTTAAATCGAATATGAGAGTGATGGATAGGTTAAGTAGTTAGAGCCTCTCCAAATTCTAARAAGTATTGGGATCGATTTTCATTCACGTCTTTGTAGCTTTTTAAACACCAAAAAATATTTTAATTTAGATATTTGAAAATTTTGGAATCGTATTTTTATACTTTATGATATTTTGGATATTTGAAATATCTAATTTTTTTAGTAAATAGTTACACGCAAAATATAGAAAAATAAAAGAAAAATAAGTGAAAATGTGCGTGTGATTCTATTGATGAAAATATATGCACTATTTTTCCCTTTTCGGTTGGCTACATGGTGTTTTCGCTAATGCCTGATCATGAGAGGAAACACACAATAGCCCGATAAGCCCAATAAGCCCAATAAGCCCAATAAGCCCAATAAGCCCATTGTCTGTCTAATATGAATTGCGATCTCTCCTCTCTCAGCCTCTCCCCTTTTCATGTACTGCCAACATCCATCCTCAAGCTTATTTAATTTATGCTACACCTATTCCCTCATTAGCAAAGGAGAATTAAGAGTGTCTCTCATGTTTTACAAATTTGTATTCGTCTATGGCTGTTTGGCAACCACCGTCACCCCTGTACACTCTAAGATTCAATGTTGATGCCTCATGGGACCTAAACAAATACGTGGTTCAATGTTGATGCCTCAAGCTAATTTGAGGTCAATGTCTCTACTCTAAACACCCTTTTGCATGCTTGATTTAGAAATTTTACTTTTAAAAATTGTGCATGTAATTTGGTAAACAACTATTTGATAAAACTTAAAATCGATATAGACATAAAACTTTGATTTTCGTACAAGTGCTTACATGCTTGAATCACACATTATTCTTGTTATATAAGACTTAGTAATTCGTGCATCACGCCTAATAAGATAATCTTGGACAAATTGGCTTTTAAGCTCCCTAAATAGGAATTAATACAAAGTCGTCACAATTCATCATTAGTCTTGTTGTGCATTTACATCTTGTTAAAAAACCCACATATATCGATAATTTACATGCTTTGTCTTATAACAATATCTTTGTTGTTGTCTTTTTTGACAATGAACACGCGAAAGACCGAGTAGAGGCCGCTGCATGCAAGGGAGCGTTGTGCACTACTTTGCCCTTATCATTGTYTCTGAATCGATGACWTTGGTGTACTACAAAACCTTGTAGCCCTTCGCCTTGCATTGTGTTGTGGCAATGTATAATAATGGGATGCGCAGCTCTCGAAAATAGTACGGTGGCGATTTCATCTCTACTCGTGTTTTCAAGTATAATACGCACAAATCTCTAGGCATACTCACAATATACTGAAAGCAAGAATTCAATTATTCGCAAATTAATAACAAAACACCTTGTAGRCCTCGAGAGCAYCCCCCTCGTTGCACACCCATTTGCGTAAACAATGGGCCTACACTTTATGTTTTGCAAGAGGTTCTTATAATTGGCCGTCATGGGTTAGAGATGAATGTAGGTATGTACACCCTAAAAAGTTAAAAACATTAGAAATTAATAAGGGGGCAAAAGCTGACACGACATGAAAAACACTACACGAACCCGACCTGAAAAAAGCGGGTTAGGTCTGAATTTTTTGACACGAAAACGAAAATGGGTCGACATGAACACGACCTGAAAAAATGGGTTAGGATCAGGTTGAAATTTTTGACACGAAACCAACACGACCCGGCACGAAAAAGAAAAATAATTCAAAAAATTTAAATGGGTCAAAATTTTAGGTTAAACTTTAAAAATAATACAAAAAAAAGGAAAACTAAAAATAATACTACGTATATACTAAATCACAATAACCGGCTAAACCCTAATTGATTATGCTTACTGTTGATTATGCTTACTGTTGGTTTACTATAGTATATTAGTATTARCTTGTATAAATACTCTGTAAGTTTGTATTACTAAGTATTAGAAATGGTAGCTAAAAAAATTCAGGTCATAATAGGTGTAAATAAGTTAAGGTTGAYCTGAAAAAATCAGGTCATATTCGGGTTCATCTAACCCGATTTTTACAATTATATTCTGACGCTAAAAAATCAGGTCAAATGGGTCATCAGATCGACTTTGAAAAAAGTCAGGTCCGGTTAGGTCTGAAAAACCTGACCTGAAAAAAAATCAGGTCGAGTTAGGGTTGGGATAATTCGACTCGAAAAATATTCGACACGAACACGAACCTGACCCATTTGCCGTCCTTAGAAATTAACCCCATTTAGCATAAGTATGACCAATTTTTCAACTATTTTTCAGTTAAGATGAACAGATCTTTGTGTATTTTCTTTACTTTTTTGTCCTAGTTGAAGTAAAAATTAGCTAAATGTGGTGATTTTTAACGGTTTTCACATTTTAAGATAGTTATTTAAAATATAAAAAGGTGGTAAAATGTAAATGGTATTGGTGAAGGAATTGTGTCCTCAGTCAATTGTGCAATTATTAAATATAAATTAGGATTATATTATGGAGATAAATGTTAGGTTATATTAGTAGCCATATTTACTTGCTAGAGAATTATTATGATTAGTAGGTCAATATGATTGGGCCTACAACTAATATTAACTTAAGCCTATGAGGGAACTTTTCCTTTCTAAACTTTAGGGTTTCGTTCTCTCCCCTTAGGGTTTAGTAGAGTTTTCCCTTCCTTGATCAAAGGTAAGGATTAATCTTTCTCAATTTTTTTACTAAATATCATCCCAYAGTCTAGACTTGTGGATTCTGTTTCTTTTGGCAACACAATGGATCGTTTAGAAGACAAACTCCATCAATTGACCATGATTGAGGAGGAGGATGAAATCATCGAGTGTATTGATGATGAAGAGGATGATTTAATGCAGGAACAACTCAAGTTATGCCTCGTTGGGAAAATATTGACAAGTTACCCTTTTAGTATTGATGCTATGCACAATAACTTGCAAATTGCATGGCGTCTTGCAAAGGGTCTGGTGGTTAAGGAGATTAATAAGCATGTCTTTATTTTCCAGTTTTTCTCAATGCATGATAAAGAAAAGGTCTTTGCAAGTGGTCCATTGTCTTTTAGGGGATTTCCGATAGTCCTTAAGGAAATTGAAGATGGTGCACAACCTTCTGAAATAACTTTTACGAAGATTCGATTTTGGGTGCGGGCATGGGATGTTCCTCTTAAAAAGAGAACCCTATCAATGGCAAAATCTTTGGCGGCAAGTATGGGTGACTTTGTGGAATGTGATGTTTTAGATTTGGTTAGCTGGGGGAAGTATTTGCGGTTACGAGTCGATCTTGATGTTTCAAAACCCTTAAAACGCTGGACAAAAATAGGCACGAATGGTGGACCAAAATGATTAAATTTACCTATGAAAGGTTGATGGACTTTTGCCATCTGTGCGGATGCTTTGGCCATATCAACCAGCAATGCTCCAAATTCCAAGAAGGTATCAATTTATTTGATTTACCTTATGGAAACTGGCTGCGAGCATCTCCAATTAAGGGCAGAATTAACGAAGCAAAGACTGCTGATGAGTTGCAGCATTGCCAGGCTTTAAAGGAAGGAATTAAGGAGTCTAAAGCACGGCTGAAATTAAACTTTGATCATACAAAAAATGACACAATCCTTGATGTGGATTCTAATGGCCGTATTTTCTCAACAAAAGGAGCTGTGAATACGGAGATGGAATTAATACCTTCACCAGAGAGCCTTGATGGGATTTCGAGTGAAGGTGAAATACAAGGGATATATTCCAAGCGGGGAAGAATCGAATTAAACATCACTCCAGACATGCTTTTAACTCAACAAGGTTCCTCTAAATCTCAGCCTTTGTGGGTACAAATGGAGGAAGGAACTTCCAGGTGAATGGAATGGAGGATAATGACATGTTAGTTGATGGTGCGGGCAACCACAATGCCCTTGGGGATCAATGAGATTACTTGCTTGGAACTGCCGAGGGTTGGGGAATCCCAAGGCGGTCAATGCGTCACGTCATGTTGTTATTCTTGAAAATCCCTCAATGATTTTTCTTCAAGAGACAAAGTTGCATTCACATGAATTGGAAAGAATCAAATCATAATTACGTTACCCTAATTTTCTGGTTGTAGGGTGCCAAGGTGAAGGGAGGAGAAGGAGTGGTGGTTTGGCTCTTTAGTGGAAGAATAGCTGGAATGTTTCCTTGGCCTCGTGGTCAAACAATCATATTGATGTGGATATTATTGAATTGGATGGGAAGATTTGGCGTTTCACTAGTTTGTATGGCTACCCTGAGGACTCAAATAAGCACTTGACATGTCAACTTTTACAGCAGTTAGGCGCTTTGAACACAAAGGCATGGGTGTGTGGAGGTGACTTTAATCTCATGAGATGGAGTGATGAGAAAATGGGTGGTAAACCATTCAAATATGATCATGCGACAATGTTTAATGAGGCTATTGATTATTGTGGCTTTTCTGATTTAAACTACATAGGTTACAAGTTCACTTGGAACAACAACCAAAGTGGCTCAGCAAACCTCCAAGAAAGACTCGATCGTTTCTTAGCTAACCAAGCTTGGTTGGACATTTATGGAGGCTCTTTTATTACTCATTTGGAGAAACGTAGGTCGGATCATCTCCCCATTTATCTTGAGATTCGGCCCCTCGTCTATGTGCAGAAGGAGAAGAAAAAAGGAAAGCTTTTCATGTTTGAAGAATTATGGACAAGGGATGCGGCCTGTGAAGAGATYGTTTTAAGTGCGTGGAATCCTAGCCTAGAGGTGACAAAAAACTTAGAACGAACCTCGGGGAAGCTACGACACTGGAGTAATGAGAAGTATGGTGATTTTCACAAAGAATTAAGGGATTGTAGGCAAAAAATGCAATCCCTTATGCTTGAACCACAAATTGAAGAGATTCTTAAGCAAATGAAGGCTGTAGACTCTCGTATGGATGAAGTGGAGGAACATGAAGAGCTGTATTTGAGGCAAAGAAGTAGGCAAGATTGGCTTAAGGGAGGTGACAAGAATTCGAATTTTTCATCAAAAAACTAGGTAGCGAAGACAAAGGAATAATATTGAACACATTCATGATTCGGCTGGCCGAAAATTTATTTGAAGAGGGGAAGGATATTATGGAGGTTTTGACGAGGCATTTTGAGGATTTATTTACGGCCACTRAACAACTGGACACTAGCCCTGTTATTGATAAAATSACGTCTCTGATATCACCTGATATGAAGCAGCAGCTCCTTCGGCCGTACACAGGATAAGACATTTTTGAGGCACTGAACCAGATGCATCCCACTAAGGCCCCTGGTCCGGACGGTATGTGTTTTCTACCAAAAATATTGGYCGATTGTAGGCCCGAATATTATCTCTAAAGTTCTAGCTATTCTTAATGGTGATGATATGGTTGCTCCAATAAATAACACTCATATTACTCWTATCCCAATGAAAAAGGTGTGTGAATCTCCTGTGGATTATAGACCAATCAGTTTGTGCAAWGTCTTGTACAAAATTGTCTCAAAGGTCTTAGCAAATCGTTTAAAATCTGTTTTACCTCACATAATCCATGATTCACAGAGTGGTTTTGTTCTGGGCCGCTTAATAACTGATAACATTTTAATTGCCTATGAATGTTTTCATTATTTGCGGAAGAAGAAACGGGAAAAGAAGGATATATGGGGTTAAAGTTGGATATGAGCAAGGCCTATGATCGTGTTGAATGGTGTTTTTTGGAGGATATGATGCTCAAAATTGGCTTTCCTAGTTCTTTTGTTGATACTGTAATGAAGTGTGTGCGTTCTCCTTCCTTSTCGATTCTTGTCAATGGTCAGTCGGCAAGGAATTTTAAGCCTTCTTGGGGCCTTCGGCAAGGTGACCCCTTGCTTACACTTGCTTTTCTTGTGTGAAGAAAATCGAATGATTTAGGCGGTCTCCTYGCTTCGTTTGAACGTTTTGGATCTATTACAGCAAGAGTTATGGGATTGGATGGAAAATTTATTAAAGAAATACACTAAAAAAGAATGTTGGAATGTTTTTTGGAGTCTATGATGGCAGCTGTGGCACATGCGAAATCGATGGTGTTTTGACTCACAACGGACTCAGGTCCCTTTTCTCCTTGACAAACCATGGGCATTATTAGGGAGTATAACATCGCAAATACATGTCCAAGCTCTGAATCAATAGCTGCAACTGTGAGGAGTCTGACTTCATGGATTCCCCCTAGTTCAGGTGTTTATAAAGCTAATAGTGATGCTGCTATATTCGCCAATAATACAACTGGAATTGGTGGTGTGGTAAGAGACAGTGGTGGTGATGTTATGATAGATCTAACGAATGTTTATGACAGAGCTATATATGGAGGTGGGGCTGTGAAGGTTTCCCAAGAGTACTCAAGAGGGGGGGGGGGGGATTGAGTAACCCATAAAATTTTTCGATTTGCTACTGTTCTAGTCAAGTAGACCAGTTGTACTGGTCTTCGCAGCGGAATATTCGTTAAACAGTTAGTAGAACAATTATCGAGCAATAATAAAGGACACCGAGATTAACGAGGTTCACCCAACTTTGGGTACGTCCTCCTAACCTGTTACTTTTATTAATTCTACTCTGAATGAATAATAGTAACCTCACTCTCTCAATGTATGAACTCTCACACAAAAAGAAACCCCACACTCAACCCAAGTGTGCATTTCGCACTTGACTCACAAGCCATTGCAATTGAACTCTCAATGCTACCGATCACCAACCCTTGTGATGATCCAATACAGAATCTTTTCTCTCAAATAACTCTCACTAAGAGCGTACAAGAGTAAATATGTTCAATATATGCACTCGTATGATCTATGCTTGCTTGATATAAAACTAAGGACTTTTCTTCTCTAAAAATAACTCTTTAAAACTCGGAGAGAAAATCATGTGTAAGAGTGTATACTTGTGAATATTTATAGGCAAGAGCCTTGCAATTGATCATAGATCGAACCCTATAATATGCGAGATATTGTTTCAAAAAATCCACACATATTTTAGAAAGTTTACAAGATATTATTTTATGCAAGATAAAATAATATCTAGTTAACTATCTCGACAAAATCAATTACACAATATTCCCAAGTAAATACTCTTACCAGATACTTGAAGTTTCCAAAATTCTTTTTAGGAAGTCTTCAAAAACGTTTACTTGCTTCAGAAGGTGATCAGAGTTTGAGAACAGTAGAACTGTTCTTCCAACTGTAGTTGTTAGAGCCAACTAACAACTGGTCTAGTTGTCTTCAACTCTACAAGAAAGTCGCATAATTTGTCCATCGATAAATACAAGCATCAACCATACTCATGTCATTTATACAATTAAAGATTAGTCTAAACTAGAACTAATCTCATATTCTTCAACATCTTCAAAGCTTGCCCTTTGATCTTCTTTTCAACTTGGAATGTTTACGAGATTAATTCGAGGACCTTGATGTGTAATCTAAGTGAGCTACTTTGATCACAGATGAATTCAACTAGTGTTTATGTGTTTTTTGTGTTTTAGATTTTTTGGGAACGAAAATCAAGAAAGCAAGGGAATACTCACCCTATACTTAAGGATATACAAAGAGGAATACTCACTCAATGTTGGTTGTAGATGTGTTAAGGGATACTCGACCAAAAAACAGCCACCTAAGATCAAGCTTTGGGAATACTCGACCAAAACAAGAAATCTTCAATTTGAGATCAAACACTCGAATTAGAAAAAACAACTTGAGATCAAACACTCCAAGTTAAACAAATACTCGTGTATTTAGGCAAATTCTGGTATTCTTTTTCATTCAATACTAGCTATATATAGCTATTAGTACAACCTTTCACTTGCCAAGATAAACAGCAAAAATAAACTAACTAGCCGACTTAATAAACAAACCCTACTCGGCTAATTAAACTAAAAATAAAAAAACCTGGAATATTAATGGTCACAAGCCGACCAAAAATAACCCTTATTATCCGAAATAATAAACTAATAAACTAGGCTTAAAATCAGAAAGACAATTAAAAAAAACGGCTAAATATTAACTAAGTAACCTCCACTTGAACGTACAATCAAGCTGTCCAGATGCCTCCTTTAATGTTGTAACCGTTCAAAATATGCTCCATCAATTCAGCAAAGATTCTCCTAATTTAACCAGTAAAACACTCCATAATGCACCAGCATCAATGTGTAACCGTCCACTTAATGCTGCAATCAACTCTTTAATCAGTAATTAACAGCTCAAAACACGCCCAATTAATCAGCAAGTTTCGACCAATAATCTGCCCAAGATTCCTTCAGTAATCAAGTGTAACCGTTACACTTTTTGAATTCTATTAATCTGCTTGTCACTGCTGCATAGCTTGTACGGCTGCATTAAATGGCATATTCCCTCCTTTTATTCTGCTAATAATACTGATTATACTACTAAAACCCCTTTAACCGATTCCAATTAACCAGCCAAACTAGTCCAGTTCACGCAAAACAGTCCAGTGCATGCAATTTTCCAATTTTCGATTTTCCAAATAGGCAATTTTCCAGATTGCCAGATTTTCCAAATAGGCAGTTTCTAGATTGAACGTGCATTTATTCTGCCTTGTTTTCAATTTTGCAACCGGTATTTACCATGCAACCATGCTTAATTAAGAAGAATAACCACACTTAACAAAGTGTACCATTGGGACCTTCACGCATATTAAACTCCAAAGAATTAGAATTCGGAAAAACTGTTTTGGACAGGATTACTTTCTTACTTGTTTCATTCGAACCATGACCATTCTGGTCAGACCTTCTTGCTCAGAGAGTTGGAAAACTTGTATGCTAAACACATAGAACAATTTGAACATATAACTTGTTAGCATACATGCCACTTTCTTTCAAGTGACCAAGAACAGTTTTCTCAGCTGTTCAGACCAGCTGTATTCAGCAAACTAATGTACCTGTTCTTGCAACTGTTTGTCATCACTCAAAACACTAGGGAACTCAACAGGCTGGCTAAGGCTTTGTGTTAGGATCCTGCCCTTTTTCATGTATTTTCCTAAGTCTAGAGTCACGCCTTGTGGGCGCTTCCTGTGCGTCGCCCCCACAAGTGCCTTAGAATTAAGTCTTTAGATGCAGTACGGTYTAAKTCCTCTGTGGGTGTCTCCTAGGGGCAAATGTATTCATTTAATTTAACCTCTTTAGGGGGAAGGTGATATATGAGAAGAATATTTCACACAAGCATTCCTCCTACCCATGCTAATGATTTAATGCCTTAATGCCTTTATAGATATTGTGCTTGCATTAHATTTTTAGCATTCCAATCCCAAAGTCCCAAACTCAGATACAGATTCCCGATTCCGGATCCCTCTTGGGCCCGCTTTGATGTAGTCGGYCGTCCCAAGCGCCCGAACGCCCATTTAAAAAGAGAATCATCTCACGTTGCTGTGTGCTCGTGAGGCCCCATTTCMGCAAGAAGGCTTACGTTTTCGCCTCCAAAGGCTAAAGCGCGCCGCAGGCTCCAGCGTCAAAATGCTAGGACCGTGACACTTTGGCCATGAGAGTCTCCTTCTGGCTGCTTGGGAGTCGGGCTTGCGTAGCCTTGTTGCAGAAACTARTTGTCTTCAGCTTGTGCATGCTTTGAGGAGAGGATGCTTGGATCAAACTTCTTTTGGGAATGTTGTTCATGATATAATTTCCATTGGCAATAAGTGTAGCTCTTTCTCTGTTTCTTTTGTCCGTAGGAATGGTAGTAAAGTTGCCCATAATTTAGCTAGTAATAGTCGCAAATTTGATTGCTTTAGAGTTTGGGTGGAGGA